>BDUI01001090.1:114265-140842 GCA_002335545.1 Apodemus speciosus
GTAATTTTACATTTCTATAATATGGTCCAAAATGGTAATCATAGTTCATATTTTGCTATTTTTCCTTTTGTCTCTTAAGTTTATCTGACTTAAGATTTGAAGGTATCCTATAAAAATATGCACCTTTCTTACATTTATATGTAAGAAAGAATACTTACCTGGGACCCTAAGAGTTATAAATCATGGTGGAGAACCTACCTTTGACCCAATCCAGTGGGGTAGATGCTGATCTTGTACTTGTTTTGTACTGTTTATAAAACAATTTAGATTACAGGAGGTATCCAGCCAAACTCTAGTTGGATACATTATTTTTCCTCCTTATCTAGAAAACAAGCTACATCATTATCATACTCTCTTAACGGGAATCTTTTTAGTTATCAGTTACAAAACATATATTCATTATAGTACTACTCATAACAGCCAAAAAGCAGCAACAACCTTGGTTCTCAACACAAGATATGAACAAAAGGAACACAGTATAAAACTGAGTGTTCTTCTTTAAGCAAAAAATTTCTTCAATATGCAACAACACAGATAAACATGGAGAACGTTACACTAAGTGAAACAACCTAGTTACCTAAGGCACACACTGGTTGACTCTGCTTACAGGAGATAATATCAAGCATGCAAACTTATTGAATCATATTATGTATGATGGCTACCAGACCTGAGGGAAAGAGGAGAGAATCTATCAGAATACAGTTTCAATTAATATAAAAAACTACAGAGATTTGCTGTGCAACCTTGTGTTCATGACTAACAAGACTGAATTGTGTGCTTAAAAACAAGTCCCTAGAGTAGACCTCACAGTGAGTGTATGGACTACAAAGACAGCATGAGAACATTTAATGAGTTTTTCTTCTTTCTTATTTTCCTCTTATCATCATTTTCTTGCAAAATATCTATTGGGCACTTAACCATGATCAAGCAGTGAGATGGGTCAAAGATACAAATCAAAACTGAACAAGAAAACTGCAGAATATGCCTTCATTAAACATGCCTTCTCATGATAGATAAAGAGGAATAATAAATAAAATATCATTTTAAAGACAGAAAACACTAGTACTGCTAAGACAAAAAACCCTCATGTGAAAGTCACACTGAGGAGTAAACTCTCTCTCTCAGCATCTGATAACAGTGCATCCAAGCTGAGCGTGCCTCGGAGAAAACTACATATTAGCTTAGACACCTAGACTGTGTTGAAGACCTCTGAGAGACAAGGACATATTATTCCAGTGGCCATTCCTGTCTCCTACCTTCTGGGGAAAGAAAAGTGTCCCTTAGGCTGGGACTGGCACATCAGACTAACAGATCGTGGTAATGAATGGGCTTGCCAGGCATTTGTCTTTTAATTGTAGTAGTTTTCCTTGGAGAGATGACCCTGGGCTCTGTTCTGTATAGTTGGATGACTGAATTTCACAAAACCATTGCCAACAACTGTAGTCAGGTCTTCACAAATTAATAAATGTTTCAGACATACCCTCTTACTGTAGCTTTAACTTAGAGAGCTGTGAAATTGATTATAGCAATCTTTCTGTATGCATTAGTGTATGAGATTATACAGAAGAATGCATAGTAATAGCCTCCATTTACCAATTAATTTACTCCACTGAAGTCAAATAGAGTCACTTACTCATGTGTCTGTTACAATCAAAACCAATGGGTCAATCATTACACTTTATAATATGATTAATGACCAATGTGCATTTTTATATGTGTTTTATTTTATCAATGTGTGTTTTTTACTGGGAGTTAATAATGAGAGGACATAAAATCAGGTGACATCTTAAAATCAATACTATAAATACATACATCTAAATAAATTATGCCATCTTACAATAAAATAGAAAATCTATACTCTATGAAGCAGAAATAATTGTTCTACATTTTTATTTAATATTACAATAGAATAAACTCAATATTGATGAGAGTATGCAAGAATTACACAATATTAATATATTTGTAACATAATTCATTTAAAATGACAGTTGAGATAAGATTACTGGCTTGTAAATGGATGTTATATGCTTATAATTCATTTGGCTTAGTATCAGGTTTTGTTTATAATCCAATTATTGAAGATTCAAATAATCATTGGAATTTGCAGTAGAAAATATATCTATAATTAAGCAATGAGTACATTTAAAGACACTTCATAAAGACAATTTTCCAGCTGAAGGCACATATTCTTCCTCTATATCATACTCCATCTCTTCACTATCATGACCAAGATTTAACTGCTTATTGCCTGTAAGCTGCTTAAAGCTTTAAAAGTTATTATTTCTCTTTGTTTATTGTTTTAGATAGGATCGTGTATATCTCAGGCTGGCCTCAAACTAGCTATACAACCAAGAATGACATTCAATTATTTTTCTCCTGCCTTTGGCTTTGGAGCATTAGAGTTATGGGCATGGAGTGTGGTCCGTGCCTATTGATGTGGTACTAGAGATTGACTCCAGAACCGTCTCTGTGTTAAGCAGGCACTTAACCAAATGCAGAAAAATTCCATCACTGAATATGTTTTAAAAATTCAGTCTGGTTAGCTACCTTCTAGGAAGGCAAGGTGATCAACAGGTAATAACGTGTCTATACCTTACATCTTGACTGGGGTGAGACAAAAACACTAGGACCTGTAGCTTAGTCAGAAAGTCAGTCCATGACAGGGCATCTAAGGAGCAGGGCTAGGGTCAGAATTGCTACAGGATTGCTCAGTGATTATGAAGCAATAAAAACCTTCAGGGTTATTAACCCAGTCTTTTACTTTTTCTGTTCTTAAATGACTACATATTATATATCGTGTTATATAAATATATATTATATATCATGCATGTAGTTTCATACATAAAAGAAGCGTTTAATTCAATGTTATGCACTTTGGTCGGTCAGTATTTTTATTAAAAAGATAAACTCAGACAAAGTCATCTTAAATGTCTCTGATACATAATAATAAGGATAAACCAACAGTTTTTCTCATAAAACTCTTTTAATGAAATGATTTTTATATCCATAAAACACTCAGGAAAAATATTAAGTCAGGTCAACCTTGCTGGAAATCTGGTTGATTTCATATCTAAGTATAAATTTGCTAAAAAGTAATAATTTTTAAAAGCTAAAAGTTGTTCTTTCTTGGAACTGGAGAGATGGTTTGGCTGTTAATAGAATCATTGGTCCTCTGGAAGGATTCTAGAGGACCTTGGTTGGTCTAGCACCCACACAATAGCTTAGAACTGTTTACATCTCAAGTTCTAGTAGAAATGATGCTCTCTTCCAGAATGCACAGAAAACAGGCATGCATCTGATTATATATATATATATATATATATATATATATATATATATATATATATGGCAAATACTCAAACATATGAAATAAAAAAGCTGAAAGCTATGCTTTTTAACATATCCAGCAGTAACAATGGATAGCAGGAGGTATATTTTCTGACCCTAGCCCTGCTCCTTAGATGCCCTGTCATGGACTGACTTTCTGACTAAGCTACAGGTCCTAGTGTTTTTGTCTCACCCTAGTCAAGATGTTGCTACATCTTCATTTTGTAGGTACAATTAATATACATGAGGTATCAGCTTTATATAAAGGAGGTTAGCCTTAATAATGGGGCTGGTCTTCATCTGATTAGTGGAAAGTAGGAAAGACTGCAGTACAAAAGCTGAGAATTCTCTGAAAAGGAATAAACTGCCTCAAGATACTTTATTCATCATAGAATTCTGTCTTGCTTTCAGTCTGCACACACATCCTCAGAGTTTTGACTTGCTTGTTCCAACAGATGTGAGCTAACTATTTAAAATACTTCCATCTATGTTGAAATATGGAATAGGTTCTCCATAGCTATGGCTTCCTTTTGGCCATAAGAGAATGCTTGAGTCAGAATACAAATATTCTTCAGAAGATCCAATATTAGGCAGTGTTTTATGATGACTAGGAGAAATGCTTATTTCTTTGGCATGGATGAAACAAAACTATAAATATAATAAATTAAAAATCATCTCTGAAGCCAAGGGAACAAAAGTTCCACTAGGCAGAGGGAATGCTGGAAATCACCTTGATTACTATCAAAAACTCTGCAAATAGTCCTGTATTACTCAACAAAATTCATGAATTTGCTTAATAAATACACCATTGTAAACTGTGTGCAAATCCTCCACTGGTATGGTATTACTAGGATACCCACCCTAGTCTCATTGTAGAGTATGCTATTATGCATTAAGTCCTGTGTTCACTTCCAAAACATATATATGTAGTAAGCACATATTCACTTATGAAATTTGCAATCTAATTGGGGAAAGACTTAGTGTTCTGAAGTAAATAAAGTGTTGTAATGTACAGATAGTKTGTGATGTGGCTACTGTTCTATTGCTGTGAAGAAACATCATGATTATGACAAGTCTTATAAAATAAAGCATTTAATCAAGAGTTTGCTTATAGTTTTAGAAAATTAGTCCAAGACCATCACTTGGTGGAAAGCAGACAGGTTTGGCATTGTAGCTATAGTGGAGAACTTTACAGCTTGATCTGTAGGCATCAAGTAGAGCGAAAGAGGCACTGGGCCTGGTGTGGGCCTTTTAAACCTCAAAACCCACCCCTTATTGAAGAGGACACACTTTCTTCAATAAGACCACACCTCATAATCTCTCCAAATAGTTCCGAGAACTGAGGACCAAGCAATTTAAGGATATGAGCCTGTGGTGGCCATTCTCTTTCAACTCATCAGAGAGGGTAAGGGCAACTTTAGGCAGGTGTACCTCGATAGAAGGGTTCTCAAAAGTGAGAATGCCTATGGGAAGACAGAGACCTTCAGCCATAAGAAACAGCGGGCATCAGAAATCTGAAATAGGAGCATAGCTTCATTTTGAGGGGGAAGAGAGAAAAGGCCCAAGTGGCTACACAACATGTCACAAGAATCAGTGGTAGAAAAGCAGGATACAGATAGAATAGACCCAGCCAAATGGAATGTGCAATGGAAGTGTTATTTTAAAAAACAACAGCATTCATTTTTTGATCTGAGGGTATTTCTGAATGTGCATGCACATTTCTACCACAGCATACATGTGGAAGTCAGAGTACAGCTTTCACGATTCAGTTCTCTTCTTCTACCACTTGGGTCCCAGGTATTGAACTCAGGTTATCAGCCTCGGCGCCCGCACCTTCGTCTGCTGAAGCATCTCACCAGTCTAGTATTATTCTTAGGTTTGATAGATGATGAACATAATCAAATTAATGCTGATAAAATGGTCACTTTGACTCTTGTCACTGCAGCATTAAATAATGGGAAACTACAGAGGCCGGGAGACCAACTTAGGAGATGGCTATTTTGTTCAGAGCATAAGCAATAGGGATGAAGAGAAGCCACTGAGGGATTTATGTCCAAGCCGCTGATGTATTTACAAGATCAAAAGGGATGTTTAAGTTTCCATGAGCTAGGTAAACACAGAGAAACTGAATAGCGTAGGGAATGGGCAGAAAACATGGATTCAGGCTGGGACATGTAGCTCAATGCTAGGGCACTTGCCTAGCATGTGGGAGAGCATGGGTTTGATCCTCAGTACAGTAACAAAAATGAAAATAGACAGAAATGAAGGGGGGAAAGAAATGAAAAAAAACGAAAAGAGAACTTGGCCTGTCCACAACTGTGTAGCACTGCAAATAATTCTAACTCTGTTCCCCAGTTCCCTCAACCACAGAATACAAAGGTTGAGTACAATGAATTCTAACACCTTGTCCAGCTCCATCACTTCAAGAATCTATGGAATACTTATAAGTGAATGTACATTGAAATAAGATTTTTTAAAAAATAAAATAGTACACGAAGGGACACGATTCCATCTATTTCAGCTATTAATGGTTTTAGAGTATTTCTCCTCTAGGAGATCAGATGAAAATCCAGTAAAAGAAAATCCAGTACATCATCCTGGCGTATCAATCACAATATTCACAAATGCCCAAGTTGTTATGTAGGTGATGTGTAATCAATAAAGAACAAAAAGCTAAGCTGAGTGAATGCTGGGCTCTAATTCCCATAGAAAGCAATAGAAATAGATATTAGGGTTACTATTGCTGTGATGGAACAGCAAGACTAAATCAAATTGCAGAGGAAAGGGTTTATTTAGCTTTATTCTTCTACATCACTGATCATCACTGACGGAAGTCAGGACAGAAACTCAGACACAGCATGATCCTCGGGGCAGGAACTGATGCGAGGGCCCAGGAGGTGTACTGCTTACTGGCTTGCTCATCATAGCTTGCCCAGGCTACTAGTTTTTTGGAACCCAAGACCACCCAAGCTCAGGGAAGATACTACTACTTACCATGGACTGGACCCTCCCCTTGACCACTAATTAAGAAAATTTTCCACAGGCTTGCCTACAGCCTGATTGTATTAGAGTCATTTTCTCAATTAAGGCTCCCAAATTACTCTAGCCCTAGTTAAGGTGACATAAAACTAGCCAGCACAAGTGGCTTCTTCTTGTTTCCCACCAGTTGCTGTAGAAGCACCGCTCCTCACCATGCTCTGGATTGAGAGGAAGTTCCAGAACAGGCGTTTTTATTCAGCTTAAAGCTGTTTTCTCATAGCTGTAGGTCACTTGTATCTCTTTGGGTCCAAATGTATGTGACACAGGCATTGACAAGCATGGGGAAGTTCTCGAGATAAAGTATCTTGAAATGTATGAAAGATGATTTTTTTTGAAAACTTAATAAGCAGCCAAAAATATACCAGCATGGAAATAGTTCCTACTCAAAACTAATGTTCTGTGCCTGTGGGGGGAGGAACTGTACCATAAAGATGTTTCAATCAATGACTCTGAAACCTTAAACTAATAAATGAATTGAATTCCCCAAACAATCCTATAAGGGACTACACCATGAATTAGGAAGTGTTTGTTGATGGGATATTTCCTTCAATATGAAGAAGCCCTGTTCTTTGAATAAAAATAGATTTACATTTCCCTTTAGAGAAATGTTGAATGAAGTAGAGCCAGAAGCAAAATGAGGGTAATTTGCTCACAGCAATATCTGTAGAGATGTATTGAACTGGAACAAAAAAAAAAATTTCTGAAAAGGAAAATACAGTACATGACTGTATCAAGAGGGCCACATACACTTGGAAAATATCAATGAGGACTTTACACACTTTGAATTCAGAAAATAAATTTTGGTTGACATTTATCTTTTTTCTATTCAATATATTCTTTATTTACATTTCAAATGATTTCCCCTTTCCTGAATTCCCCCCTCCCCAAAAGTCCCATAAGCCCTCTTCCCTCCCCCTGTTCTCTAATCAACCCCTTCCCGTTTCCCTGTCCTGGTATTCCCCTACACTGCTGCACTGAGCCTCTCCAGGACCAGGGGCCTCTCCTGCCTTCTTCTTGGGCATCATTTGATATGTGAATTGTTTCTTGGGTATTCTGAGCTTCTGGGCTAATATCCACTTATCAGTGAGTGCATACCAGGTGTGTTCTTTTATGATTGGGTCACAAATAGCGGCACCTCACCTCTAAGTGTGGGACTCTGGTTGACATTTATCAACAAGACAGTAAAAGATCATTGAAACTGATGAATATAAAACTCAACTGTGAATTGGAGTCTTTCTTAAAGATGAATGATGAAAATATCATGGGTTTTCCAGGCACTTTATGACAGGAAAACCAGAGATGGCCTTTCATTTGAACATGGAATTTGGGGTTCCATGACAACAAAGAAAATAGCTGTAGAACATTTTGTTGAATGGAGGGAAGCTGCCATTTAGTGGTAGTATCCCCAGACATGCCATGCAAGTAGTTACTGTGTCACTAATAATTCTGACGACTYTCTTTTATACGTTCAAACTCAATATTCAATATCAGTACCCATCTCAAAAATAGTGGGCAAGATCAAAGATAAGATTTATACTGAGAAAATATTTAATTTGTTTTTTATAATTACTTGTTAGGTTGTTGACATAGCGTGTGCTCTTTCACATAAACTATAACAGAAGAATTGAGTTTAGATACTTTGTGTAGCACAATCAGTCTTAAAGCCAAAGTTAAACCAGTGATGGCAAATTTGTTTGTTTCAATATTCTAACCTAAAGTCACATTCTAATATGTTGTACCTTGAGGAATGAATGCCTTGTTGAGCATCAATGGGAGGAGTGGTCCTTGGTCAGGTGAAGGCTCAATAGATTCCCCAACAAAGGGAAATTGAGTGGGGGTGGAGGTGGGAGTGAGTCGGGTGGAGGGGAATATACATGGAGGCAGGGGTGGGAGGAGGGGTTGGGGGGGTCTTTGGGGAGGGAGGAAATCAAATCAGAAAGGTTTTACCATTGGCAATGTAAATGAAGATGATATTCAATTTAAAAAAAAGAGAAAAATGCCAAAAAAAATATGTCGTGCCTTCTTCAGGAAATTAGGTGGCTATGATGATGAATGAGAAAGTGCTTGATATTATAAGGAAAAAGATAAAATAAATATAGAAATTACTCTAAATTCTCTTACAAACTAAAATATGAACAAACAGTTCCTTGGAGAGAAAAAGGAAACTAATCAATAAACAAAAAGATGTCAATGCTATTAACAAGAACTATTTGAAATTTATGATACCATTTCACCCATACAGTTGGCAAAAGCTTTCTTCCTAAAATAGTTTCCCAACTGTTGTTCACAGTGTGGTGGCTCATTTCATTGCAATTGGACAAGAGCTAGAGTTATTAGGGGAAAAGAGGAACCTCAAATGAGAAAATGTCCTTCACGTAATTAATTGCCTTGGAGCCAAGCATATGGGACATTTTCTTGATTAATAATTGATGTAGAAAAGCCCAGCTCACTGTGATCCATGCCAAATCCGGAGAGGTGGTCCTGAGTTGTATAAGAAAGAAAACTGAATGATCCAGGAATAACAAGCCAGAAATTATCACTCTTCCATGGCCTCTATATCAGTTAGTCCTTCAGGTCCCTGATCTGATGATGCTATGATGAACCACAAATTTGTAAGATGAAATAAAACCTTTCCTCCTCAACTTGCTCTTGGTGGTGGTGTTTTATCAAAGCCTAGAAAGGCAAATGAGCTATCCTTCATAGCTCGTGTAATAAAGGTGTTTGCTGTTCTATAAAAAAGAAGAAGGAGAAGGAGAAGGAGAAGGAGAAGGAGAAGGAGAAGGAGAAGAAGAGGAAGAGGAAGAGGAAGAGGAAGAAGAAGAAGAAGAAGAAAGAGAAGAAGGAGAAGAAGGAGAAGAAGAAGAAGAAGAAGAAGAAGAAGAAGAAGAAGAAGAAGAAGAAGAAGAAACTCTAAGATACATANAGAAGAAGAAGAAGAAGAAGAAGAAGAAGAAGAAGAAGAAGAAGAAGAAGAAGAAGAAGAAACTCTAAGATACATAGTATCAATTCAAATTTACCAATAAACATTTGTACAATAATGTATTTATAAAAGGAGCTGGAGAACTTTATATCATAGCATTAATCCTAATTGTATCTATATGCTGACAATATATTTTAATAGTATATTTTATAGTCTTCCTCGAGTCTCTGAATTTTATAGAATGATAAGTTTTGCAGTGAAAAGTTATTAAAAACAAGATAAAGAGTGAATTATGTTATCATGATACATTTAAATTTATCACTACTCTTTAGAGACATATTTTCATAGCACAAATTTAAAAATTTAATTATTCCAAGCAGAGGTATGTATTTCAAGAGGGTAATTACCAAAGCAACATACACTTTATTAGATAAACATCATGCTGATAGAAATGCATTCAACTTCACTAAGATAAATGTAGTAGAAATGTTTGGCTGCCATATAGCATGGCTTGAAAACACTTGAGAATAAAAATAGCCTTGGTGATGAAAAATTGGTAACTAGACAAAGAAGATATGGAATACCATTCAACCATATAAATGTACAATATGGGTGCAACTGGAGGACACTTTGTTAAATGAAATAAGCCAGGCACAAAACAAATCAGCATTAGATTATTCCACTCTTATTTATAACTTTATAAGGCAGATCTCATAAAAATTAAGAGTGCAGTGGTGATGGACAAAAGCTTAGGGGCCTGTTAGGGAAAGATTGACAAATGGCTGGTGCTGTGTGCTAAGCTACACTTAGGTAGCAACAATAAATTTTGGTATGTGATGGCACAATAGTGTGACTAGAGATGGAAATGTACCATGCACTTCAGAAAACTGGAATACAGAACTTGAAAAGTTTTTATCATAAAAGTGATAAATATGTGAGGAGATACATGTTTAACATGATTTAAAACATGACATAATATATAGATGTCAACCTACAAATCTGTGTAAGTTTTCATTTTTACCTGTCAGAAACAATTTAAAAATCATATAAACTGCTAATGGGATGCAGAGGTAGCTTAGTAAATCAGTGTCTGCCACACAAGTATGAAGACATGAGTTTATTTTCCCACATCTTTTTGTGGGGAAAAGAGAGAGAGAGAGATGTGTTGGTGTGGGCCTACCCGTCTAACACTGGGGAGGTTAAACTAGGAAGATTTGTGAAGCCGTCTGGCCTCTGGTTATATTTGAATGGTAAGCTCCTGCATCAAGGAGAGAACCTTGACCTCTGATTTCCACATACAAAAACATAAATCAGACATTAAAAAATATACTAATTCATCGAAACATACTGCTGCAATGGATGTGACTTTAGGTTTCTGAGACCAAGAAAGGCAGTCACCCAAGTAAACATGATAATGGCTTTCTTCATGTCTCTTCCATCAAGTTTGACCTCTTAGTGGAACTGACTCTTCTTTAACCACATTAATGATCTTTCAATTTTTCCAAAGATGAATACTACAAAGAATCACATTTTATATTTTAAAGATTCATTTTTATGTGTGAGTTTCTATGCATCGTGTGTGTGCAATCCTTCAGAGGCCAGCAAAGGGCATTAGGTAATCTGGAGCTGGGGTTACAGACAGTTGTTAAGTCACAATGTTGACCATGGAAGTCAAACCTGGAACCACCAAAAGAGCAGTAAACACTCTGAACTGCCAAGCCTTCCTTCCCGTCATGCTCATTTCACTTTTGTACATGACAATTTTATGGAGTTATCTGAACTTAGTTTGAATTATCTTTATAAAAAAAAAGTAAATAAGGGAGCAGGAAAGTGGCTAAAAGCAGGGACTTTGCAGTCTCAAAACAAACTTTAATTTAAATCTTTAACCAGGTTAATAGTTCTGTAATAGTCAAAAAGTTATTTAATCTCCCTACACACAAACTATCTTCAATGGAAATACCATGAGTTGGCCTTTGAGAAATTCAGTCATGTCATCTATTTGTATAGTACATCTTTTCCACGTGTTCTAAATTATATATATATACATATATATGTATATATACATACACACACATACATATACACACACATATACACATACACATGCATATACATAAAAATCAGCAAAACAAAGCATCCAATCGCATTGGTTCCTAAGCAAATGGAAACAAGAAATAAAGGAATCCCTTTATCTGTAAGCAACAGCCATATCTCTATTTTTTTCTTAGTTTTCATATAAAAAATAAAGTCAGAGGAAAAGAAATTAACTACTTTGGATTGGTATAAGATGATGACTGATTGTATCAGCACCAAATTATGTCCATAGAATCAGCAAAAAGTCTTCAAATTGGGTTTAGCATTGAGGGTGAGTAGGAAAATAAGGTCCTCCTTGGTCAAGTACATTGAAAGGACCACATATTCTCATAATTACCGGCATCTGTACAATGATGACTAGTCAGTACCCTAAGGAATAGGAGAGTAAAACACAGGAAAAACTCTAAAATTTGGTCCATGATCAAAAGTCAAGTAATACCCCCCAAAAAACCTGTCCACCAATGCTCTCAGCTCTCATGTTTCAGTTCTTTTGTGATGGCAAAATATAAATAGCTGAGTCTCTCAGCTACACAAAGCCAATCATGTTTTAATTAGAATAAGTCTACACATCTAAAGCTAAGCATACCATGAAAGTATGTGTGATTTGCTATTGTAAAATTTGGTGGGTAAGTCAATTCCAAGTCTAAAGTCTGCATTCTATACACATTTCATTAAAAGCTCAGGTTGGAAGCTATAGGGCATATCCATAGTTACCCTTTGTATCCATGAATTTTGAGAAGAGCAGGAACTACATTCATTCCATATTTTTTGAAGGGGTACATCACTGTTGCCCTAAAAAGCCAGAGTTCCCTAATTAGAAGCTGTCTTAGTTAGGGTTTCATTGCTGTGAAAAGACACTGTGACCATGGCAACTCGTATAAAGGACAATGTGTAATTGTGGCAGGCTCACATTTTCAGAGGTTCAGGCTTCTGAAACTGAATCTCCATGGTGGGGCATGGCTGTGTGCATGTAGACACAGGGATGGAGTAGCTGAGAGATCTATATAGTGATCCACGTAGCAGAAGGACTGTGTGTCACACTGGGATAGCTTGAACATAGGAGACTTTAAAGTCTGCTCCCACAGTGATGCACTTCCTTCAGCAAGGCCACACCCCTTAATAGTGTTACTGTCTATGGGCCAGACATTCCAACAGATGAGTCTATGGGGTCATACCTATTTGACCTACCACAGAAGCAAATCTGTACTGGTGGGAAACAAGATATTCCTAAGAAAGTCAAGACTAAAACAAGGAAGGCAGCCTGGCTCAGTCCTTGGAAAAAAGGAAAAAGTCATTAAGTTATACTGCACTTATTTGGTGTATGTGTTGCTGTCAAAGGAAAAACTTTACTTTCATTTTTATTGGGGGAAGAGTAAAAATGTGACAGTTATAAGACCAGATAATCCAGGCACAATAGAAGAAGATAGGTAGATAGTATATGCATATAGAACACTGGAAACTTACAGTTTTCTTTCTAGATTTTGATCCACATTTATCATGGTCTTGTTAAATATGAGCATGTCTAGAACTGCTTATTATATATTCCTCGAGACTACAAATATATAACATACTCAGTGCATTTTTTCTTATACTTAATATTTCACCTGTTTTAATGGAAATGTGTTTCTTCTATATAACACATCAAAATTGCTTCACCACAGTAAGGCTGCTTGCCAAAGTGAATAATATTTCTTCAGTAGCTACTACATTTCATGGTGGTTCTAAGCACTGTACACAACAAAAAAACAATTCACAGCTTTGTGCCATGACTGGGTTCTCAAATAATATGAATAAAATGAAATTATCTAATTACCTTGATAATAAAATATAATTCCTAAGTTTCTCAAAAAAGCAAGTATAATAATAATTAGCACTAGTTAATAATGAATCTTTGAATTTAAAGTACATGAAGAGTACCAAACACATAAAAATCTTATCTAAATATTCAATGAACAAATGGATGAGTTAATGAAACAAAAAAGGGTTTTTACCAAGATAAATAAGATCATAGCAAGAAGAAGTGTCAGATATATACAGATAATATATTTTTTCTAGTCAGAAAGCATCAAGGCCAATTTTTAAATATTTGAAAAGTCATCATATAGGGATGGAACCTTGTGGACTGTCCCTCATCTACACTGGAATATCAACTGGTATTGTCATTATGCTGCCTTTCCTGTTCAGGCAACCAGTAGTGCATAAGTTCATTTTTTCCTGTTGTATCTAGGAGATATTACTAAGCAGCAGGCATCCTGGTCTTTACTCTTAAAACCATTTGTGATATTCCCTAAGCCTTGGGAGTAGGGGTTGCATTGCTGGTGCTGGAAACCACACATGCACATATACACTTCTTGAGCATTTCTGAATATCTGTATTTGTTTCTATCTAATAAGAAGCTTTAAGGTCCTAACTCTGGATGGAGCTATGTGTAGTTGATGACAACTAGCAGAGATAAAATCAGTTTACTTTCCAGATGAACTCCTATATATATGGTCCCAAGTAGTCAGCCTTGGTCAAATGTACATGCAAGCAACACTAAATGCAAAAGCTGGTATAGTCTTATACACATATAAACTGTGAGAGTGAGAAAGAAAGAGAGAGAGAAAGAGTATTTAACAGTAAAATGTATAAAGTTCTTAAAATAATTGTTTTAACAAAAACATATTTGAAAAACATTTTAGCCTAACAAATTAAAAACCCCATCTACAGCTTATGATACTTTGGACCATAAATCATAATTGAGGTTTCTGGTAAACAGTCCTCCGAGATAAAATCATCCTCTAGGACAGTATTAACTTAATTATTTTTGTTTTGAAGTTGGAAATCACTTCAACAGCTTTTGATAGCATATAAAAGTTTCATTAAATAAATAATTAAAAATAGAAACAATTAACAGAAAGCTTAATAATCTTCCAAAGGTTTGTTTGGCTAGATTAGAAGACACAATGAGAAATCTTTCAGTACCTTGGATAGCACTAGGGAGGCCTGGGAGCCAATGCCCCAAACTGACTTAACTATTTCCTCCTTCCAACTGTAATCCTCTTGTTAAAAGGTCCTGTCATTGTTGTGACTGATTCATTCCCCCTGAAATAAGAGAGACTCCCCTGTCTCACCCATACCCCATCACACACACACACAAAACATATTCATATAAACATCTGGCCTGTTTGTCAAAAGGGAAGGCATCTCTTTTGACTGGGGAATATAGTTGTCACTTTAGAAAGCTGACCCAGGGAGCTGTATCTCATGGATTGTGACAGCTCATTCAAGGGAGGGTCTCTCTTGTTCACAATCTAGGATGAGGGATTTATCTCCAGGATGTGATAAAAGAAGCCATCTGAAAACTGGACTAAAATATCACAGAACCAGAATTCACTGATGCAGGTTCAAATCAGCAACTCTCCCAAAGACTGCCATACTGAATCATATCACCTTCCCATGAACTTTTCCATACATGGATTAACTTGTGAGAACCACCTCTAAAATAATCGTCATCACTAAAAGTAAAAATCGATTATGTGGTATGTGTCAGAAGTCTACATAACTAAAACACTTTCAAGTATGTGCTGTTTGTCTTTCCACTCTGCCTCCTTTGCTCCCCTGCTGAGTTCCTACGAATGTTTCTGCTTTGTAACTGTCACCTTTGTGTTGGAAAGTCACTTGTACACTTCTTTCACATTAGATTATGAATTCCTTAACAGTCTGTTTTGTAATTACCTCTGTATCATCTATAATAGCAAACAGTATCCTAGACAGAGCAAGGACCAGCGGCTTTGCTGGACAAAGTAGATCTGAAATAATTCAACTCTGGTTTATAAAATGTCTGTTCTGAGCAGCATGATTGGGAACTATCCCAGTACATAATCTTATTACTGGGGAGAGAAAGGGAGAAGAGTTGCTGTTTCTGACAGCAAGCATAACTCAGAGATTTGGGGCATCTGGAAATACTTACCCCATAAAGAACCCTAYGAGAGTAACTAATACAAACCATGCCTTCAGATGAGAAATTGCTGAGGATTCGATTTATGCTTTCTTTTCTAGAGCTACATTTTAAAATCTACAGGCTATATAATGAGAGTCCAGCAGAAAAATGTACAAACACATGGTAATGTGCAAACTAAAAAAGGCTCTGAAGAAGAAAAAGGAATAGGATGAAGAAAGGATGCAACGAGAAAGAAGGAAGAAAGGGAAACAGCAAGAGAGAGAGGGAAGAGGAAAGGGGCTTTCTTCTTAAAAAGAAAACATTATTAAAATGTAGTTTGAGGAACAACAGCCCAAAGACCCAGCTATACCACTCCTAGACATATACCCAAAAGATGCCCCACCATCCCGCAAGGACAAGTGCTCTACTATGTTATGTTTATAGCAGCCTTATTTGTACTAGCCAGAAGCTAGAAACAACCCAGATGTCCCTCAACTGAAGAATAAATACAGGAAAATGTAGTTCATCTACACTGTGCTTCATTTAATGCTATATAACTATTAAAAACAAGGACATTATAAATTTTGCAAGCAAATAAATGGAACTAGAAAAGATCCTGAATGAGGTAACCCAGAACCAAAAGAACATGCATGGTTTATACTCACTGATAAGTAGATATTAGCCATAAAGTACAGAACAACCATGATATACCCCACAGACCCAAAGAAGTTAAATAAAAAGGAAGGCCCAAGCAAAGATGCTTGAATCACACTTAGAAGAGGAAACAAAATAGTCATAGGAGGCAGAGGGAGGAAGGGAACTGGGGCTGGAGGGAAGGAGGAGAGAAACTGGGACACAGAATAAGGTATAGAGGCAGACAGAAGAGAGGCCCAGTGGGCCAGGAAAATGAATGCAAATCTGCAGCTGCCTAGGGTAGAGGTGAAAGAGGAGAATTATCTAGGAAGTCCCAGAGACCTGGGATAGGAAAGACTCCCTGAATTCAATGCGGGTAACCTTAAGCAAGACACCTAATGGAAGGGACATGGAACCAGAAGTGGGAACTTCCCGTAGCCATGCAGGACCCTCTGTGGAAGGATAGGGACACCAACCCACCCACTAAACTTTCCACCTAAATTTTGTCCTGTCTAAAAGAAATGCACTGGTGGAGCAGAGACTGAAGGAAGGGCCAACCAATAACCAGCCCAACTGGAGACCCATTCCATGGGCAAACACCAATCCCTGGCATGATTAACAATACTATGTTATGCTTGTAGACAGGAGCCTAGTATAACTTTCTTCTGAGAGGCTTTAGCCAACAGTGGACAGAAACAGAAACAGATACCCTCAGTTAACTAGTAGACAGAGGTTGGGGACATTAAGAAAGAGTTGGGGTGTCTGATTGAAGGCCTAGAAGTAGATGGGAACCCCCACAGGAAGACCAATAATGTCAACTAACCTGGACCCCTGTGAGCTTTCAGACTCTGAGCCACCAACCACAGAACCCAGAGACTGGAACATGCCCCTCCACCCACAGCCTGGGCTCGTATGTAGCAGATAGGCAGCTCATGGCTGCCCTGTCTAGCCTCAGTGGGAGAGGGTGAGCCTAATCTGGCAGAGACTTGATATGCCAGAGTGGGGGGATACACAGTGGGGTCCGACCCTCTCAGAGAAGGAGAGGGGGGATGAGGGGAGGAACTCAGTGAGAGAGAGACTGGGAGGGAGAACAGCATTTGTGATATAAACAAAATAATTAATAAAAAAGAAAGCAATCTTCTTCCTCTAGGCTCACAAGAGTAAGAGCAAATGGAAAATGTAAACATTTCATCAACGTTCAGTTGTTTAGGGGGACTTCCTGGGTAAAGGTCTCAGTGAACAGCTTTGGGAGAGCTCTTTTAAGTTTGTTGAAATAGATTTTCAACGTAAATAACTAACCAACAATTACTAAAATTTCCCAACTTTTAGTGTGTGTCTAGATTTAACAACATCAGATCGACAGTCTATTTTTACTCTTACAGATCATTATAGGAAACACCATTTTCCAGTGAGTCAAGATAATTATTAAGAATGTGGAGGCCTCACTTTAGAAAACCCTCCATGAGCGAGCTCTCTTCTCAATTCAGCAAGTTTTCCATTTACGGGGAATCAATTCCACCAAGTGTTTCCATGTAGCACATAAAGCACCATTGTACAAAGCCTCCAATCTCACTTTAACACGAGAGTTGTGCAGCACGAATCCAAATTTCCATAAAAGTTACTCTGCTGGTGAATCCTCCTCATTTCCCCTCCATCTGTAATGAGTAGTTTCATTTTTCTTTCCTTCCCCAAGAACACCTAATCCTCACATTTTAACAAACAGAATTTGAGAGGGTTTGTTGCCAAGAACCTCAGCATAATATAGCTATGACGCTCCCCCAACAGCTGTGATGTTCCCTGGTGGATGCTAGCTCCTTACTTGAATTATATATTTTTCTCAATATTTTAGATATGATTAGTTACAAGCAACATACTAAATATTCAAATTTAATCTAGTTAGGCTATCACCCTGCTCTCAGGGGTCTGTAAATTAAAGAGCACTAGAATTACAATCATCATTTGGGCTTAAAAACATAAACCTATTGACATTCTTCTTGACTTGTCACCTCAGTTTTGTGCAGAGTCAGGAATCTAGATGAGGAGAACACAAAGTCCAGGCTGCAGACAAGGCTGAAATTGTAACTGTCTCCATGCAAACATCTGGCGAGCTCGACTCCCCACCACTGAGAACAGCACAGAGACTGAGACGGAGCTGGGAGAACAGTCTTCAAAGCCTCGACATGAGCCCGAGGATGACAGAAGAACACTCCTGCCAATTACAGACTTACTACAAACAAAGAACAGGGCTGGAGACAGAGCTCAGGGGCAGAGCACCTGCCTGGAACTCTGGGAACTTGACTCAATCTCCAGCACTAAGTGGAGAGGGCTGGTGTGTGCAGACAAATAACCACACACTCAGAATGCAGCCACTAACTTGCCAAGTCACAAAACTAACATTTTAATAACCTATAAATCAAACTTTTAAAAAAATAATCCAAGTGACCATTTTAAGAACAAAAACTTTTGTAATTATTAAATAAGTGCTAGTATAGTGTGACATCAAATAAATATAAGGATAAAATAAAATTTGTTAAATATAAACAAAATAAAATAGGGACATTCTGGGTTATTTTTTTCCTTCTTTTCTTCAGCCATGCACTATCCAAGAAATCACTAACCCTCTTGGGTACTGGTGTTCTCTTACTTCATCTGTAAAACAAAGACCTTGGACTAGAAAATAATTAAATTTACTTCTAGGAATAAATAGGCATTTCATTAAGTCTGTACACAAATCTGTCTTGTATTTAAACAGCTACAAAAAGGGGACATAGTTACTGCATTCAATGCATGTGTTGTAGGTTTTAGAATTTACACTCTAGTTAGTCATAAAATTAATTCTTTTGTTTTTCTTTCAAAACAAGAACAGATGATTGGGATGCGCACAAAGAACCAAATAAACAACAGAGACCATGTGGCCTTTCCTAGTTCTGTTTCTCTCAAGCACTGCAGAGCTAGGCGTGGAGGGGAAGAGCCAAGCTGGCGGCCGCTGGTATGAGCCATGCCAAGAAACTCCATCGCAACTCCTCCGAGCAGACGATGTCAGCAGAGAGTGAAAGCATTCCACAGCATCCCACACTACAAAGCCAAGACCTCGGAGGAGTGTAAAACAGTGTGCCAGGAGTTGGATTTAAGTTGTTGGAACCGCACAGAGAACTGTCTTCTGCACCTGAATTCCGAGACTCTACAACGCCATTAGAGACTAGAGTCAGTCTGTCCTCTGCAGGATGGCAGTGCCCTGGCAGCTGCAGGGTCTGAATGAGAACAGCTACGGGATGCTATCGTAGCAGACTCGATCGAAGTCACGATTTCATGAGAGCCTGGCTTCGTGAGTCAATGTGTGTATTGTGTTTCTTTGCAGGAGCATGAGGAAGGTTTACCAACATGTATATGTGTGCTCCCAAGCAGTCCCACCACCAAAAAGCCTGGAATAGGTGATGATTTCCCTGTGGCTGTGTAGATGGAGTTCTTCCTTCAGCTAACTTCCTCCCTTCATATTCTCTAGCACTTCCTGAAACTCAAGCAGTTGAGGCAGGATCACATACAGCTAACAGGGAAGACATTGAAAGAGGGACTAAAATCTCAGGTGAGAGACAAGTGGTTCTTTCCATTTCTCCTTCAGTGAGGGATGCTAACAAGGCCCACTGATACGGGTCTTAATGAAAGCTGCTGTGATCAAGGCTGTAATGACAGTTCTACTCAAAGGACAGCATCATACAACAACTACATTTAAAAGTATTGTTGTTGATCTACTTGTGGTTGTATTTGCACTCAAGTAGTAAATATCTGACTCACTAAAAATTGATATAACATACCATAAAATGTTATAGATATATCTCTGTAGATCTTTGCTGTTTAATCTTGAGTGTAACTTTTAGGTTGTCTATCTTAATTTTGTAATAGATTAAAAACTAGAAGCATTTCATGTTGCTTATGAAATACAATGAAGGTAAATTCACTGACCCTATTTTTATAAGATTATAATCCATGGTGATCCAAGTGGTGGAAATGAAAGGATAGAATTTCTCTGGCATGTAAAACAAACAGATGTAGGTGGAGACGTAAGAAACAGAACTCTTGAATTCAGTCTCCAATTTGAAGTAGAAGCTTCCGGATATGTCATGTGACACAGACTCACTCATGTGATGTGGTGCCTTGCTAAGGCAAGACCCATGGGAGGACCCGTGATGTTTGGCGAGAGTATAAATAGGACTCAATGGACAGTGATAGTATGCTTGCATAGCTAGCTTATCAACACTTTGTTCATTAGTCTCAAGTCTTCATCTTCACTGATCTTCTCTTCATTGAGAGAGGCACAGCAGATAACTTCTGGCATCCTAGCTGCTCCTGGTCACTCCCACTCACTCCTGCTGATTTGGCAGAGGCCTGGCTGTATCTTTGGTATCTTGAAACTACTGAACTGGACTCCTGCTATCCTGGCAAATGGAGACTGAAATTGCCTCAAATAACTACTTCTAGGCAGTTGCACATCCCCTTGTTCTATTTACCATCTTTTCTCCCCTACCTTTGGACAGTGGGCTAGAAGAAGCATCTGTTTGAGAATCCTTATGAAAAGTAGGTTTTGAAAAATCTAAGCCTATACCAGTTCTCACACTAACATTACAAACTCACAATATTACCCATTTACACAAGGTTTGACTCAACTCTAAAGTGATTTTTAACTTGTTTCCTAAAACACCATCCTTATCTTTCATTTTATAGATGACCACCGCCATGGGAGCTCTCTTCGTATGCAGCATGCTCCCTGCCTCTGCCCCATATTCAGCATCATGAGCAGTGGCTTTTCCAGACAGTTACATAAGTTTAAATAGGCAGTGCATGCTAACCACTGATCCAACACTCATCTAGGAGGAAACACGGCTAGAGTAAYGGGCAGAAACTTTCTATCTGTGGCTAACTCAGAACATCAAACAACCTGCCTGAATTGTCAAAACATCTGCTCTCTGGCTTCCATCTTTACCTCACTCGGCAAATTCAAGAATGTACATATACAATCACTTTCTTCAATGTGTTACACCAATTCAGTGGACTCAAAAACAACCCCTGAAACTCCACAGGGAACTGATTTCTGAATGTAGAGGGACCTGAAAATGGATCACATTTTCYAGCCTTAAGGATCAGAAGTAGACACTCTTTTTTCACAGAATGCCATACACATTGGAGGATGAGGGAAGGAAGACAATTAATTCTTAATTAGTTGGGGTTGAYGGGTGGTTATGCTACCTCATAGAATAAAATGTTGTCTTAGTGTCCACATTGAAAGACTTTAGAATCTTTCCTTATTTATTGATCTATTTTTTGTGGAATAGTAAGAGGGGAAGCTTATTTGCTCCAGATCTGAAGTCATTGGACTTTCCTGACTTACTGCTGGTAATAACAACCTCTTCACCCTCGCATCTATAAAATGACATAAAATATATTCATTAATTTATTTTGAATGTTTTCAGTGTAGCATGGCTGGTACTTTCTCCATATATTCCTTGGCCAAGTCAAAGATATGTCACATAGAGGTTTGAATAAATCATTATAAATTAAAGTCTTTAGGATGACACAATACCAAGGTGAATCTTTAGGATAATGGCCTAAGATGCTGAACATGTGGAGAGTCTTCAAAGAAGTTCTTTCCTCAATGTTCCTAAAGGGTTCTCTTTTTATTGCAGGCCTCTCAGAGGCAGCATCTGTGAATAATATTTGCTGTGTATTTGAGAAGACAGTACATTTATTTAAACCTATTGTTGTTGTTGTTGTTGTTATTACAAGAAGAATACAATAAAAATAATAGAATACAAGTTTTTCTTTTTCTGACCTCACGATAGTAGCAAATAAGTTTCCATTTGAGCACTTTTTGAAAGTAATACAGAAATAATTTCCAAGGTTATTTATTTCGCTAAATCTGGTGATCGAAATCAACCCATAAATATGTATATTAGAGAAATAAACAGCACGTGTAAAATATGTTGGTCAGTATAAGTTCTAACTGCTTATAAGTGTATCTGAAAGTCTACCTCTCCAAAAGTCTTTTGATGTTCTCAATCTAACATCAGGAGCTTTAGTCTATGAGTGGCTATGCTTCCTAACACATGGGAGAGAGATTACCGCATTCTAATGACTTTTAGCACAATGTTTCTAAAAGGAACACTCAGGATAAACTATTTCATCGATGAGAAATGGTTCTTAAAACGTTTTGCAGCCTTTTGCAGGCACTAAAACTCAAAGAGGGAGCTGAGATTGGTTGAGGACACAGGCCACTAGAAGAAATTCAGCTGTCTTCCCCTGGAGTCTATGATGTCACTTCACAGACCAGCCTATGATATCACTTACATGATGCTATGGTAAGGCTCAGGAATGGAAGGATCTTCTCCATTGTGCAATCAATGGGAATGTTTACCCTTCTGCCTTCAATTTCTAGAATCCCTTATAACTGCCAATGTTGTACTTAAGTTACACTTAAAAGGATTAAAAAAAAAAAACCTGAAAAAATAGAATCACAGATGAGGTAAGAAATAGACATAAGAGAGCGAGACTAAGTTTTCGTTGTCACAGTGACACAATCAAGATTCACCTGGTAGAGGGTCTTATGATCCCATCTGAGGTGACTGATTATCTTCATCACACAGTAATTAAAGTTGCAATGGCTTTCTAAATGGCTTTCTTTCATGATGTTTTGAAATGTCATTTATTTGTATTCATCTCCAGATTTAGGAAATAATAATGAACAATTGTTTCAGATAAATTATATACTCTTTTCCCCTTCTCTGTTTCCAAAATTATCTACAACACTTTGCAAGCTTCTCTCAATAGTTGGGCTTTGGTTTATTTTATCTAAACAGGATCCACATGGGGGAAATGTGTGGTACCTTCTACTCAACGCTGTCTCATCTACACATATGAAGCACTAAAAATGTTCTCCTGGGAAGCCCCACTGTTAATTAGATACAAAAAGGGAGAATTGACTACAATGTGAAGCCAGGGAAAAAGAAATGTACTCTGCCATATCAGTAAGGAACAATATTATCCTCGAATCAGATGACAACATTGCCACTAGAGAATGTTTTCTTCTGGAGAAACTGTTTCAGGGCCAACATATCAACTCTGTAATGCTAGACTATCGATTTGATGCATAGACTGTATATAATAATTGTATATATAATTGTATATATAATAATTGTATATAATTATCTTGTAATAACTAGAAGCGCAAAGAAATTTCAATTTGTGGGTTCTATAATGCATTTTTAACACATAAAATATACAATATAAAGTGCTTTTTGAAATTTCTTAGCAAACTATTTATAAATTTGTTACTGTTGTTAAGGACATAAAGTTTTCATGATTGATTCTTCTATAACTCTGTATATAGTAAGAATTCTGTCATCAACTCCCTAATTAAGAACTGTATTCTGACAATATTGCATACATTCTTCACATAAAGTGATATTTCAAATTCATTGGGGAAAAAGTAAATACACTTACTAATGATGATAACATGAATTAACAATCACAAAATTCTTCCTGCAATGTAAGCGAAATTCGTGACCTCTTCATATAGGACTTATAACATTCCATGTTATAAGTGAACACTGAGGTCAGGGATTAAGTATCTTGTTTCAAATTACTTCTAAAAACAAGAATGTGAAACATACAGGCAGCTGTGTCAGGTCCCAGAGACATCAAAACACTAGATCTTAATACTATTTCACGTTTCTCTACAATGCAAACTGCCATTGATGGCCTTCATGTGAACACCATGTCCTCTCTCAGCGTGAACATCATCATCCTGGGAGATACTCAGCCTTAGAGAACAAGGGAACTGCTAGCAGGATGTAAAGGAAACTAAATGGGATGGTATCAGTTTTCATAAAGAGAATACATCTGTAATGAAAATTGGAGAAGATTCTCTAGGAAAATAGCACTTCATACTGAGAACWCCTTGCATCCAAAAATTTTGAGACAAAATAGTATGCACAGCACTTTCTAGCAATACAATGAGGCCTTTCAGCCCAGCCAATCCACCACGGGCAGTTTCCAAAGAAAAGGCTTCCGACTCAATGTGAATACCATAACTGCAGACCAAATTATTTTATGTCAAACTGCCTAAATGCAAATTATAGCTTCAAAATACACCAGAATTGATGGGGGAAAAGTAAATGAACAAAAATTTTAAAAAAGGATAAAGACATCTGTCAGTTATGATTACAGATATTTTATTGTATTTTAGTAAGCTGTACATGTTTGAAAATATGTTTTTTGTCTCTATGATAAACTTTGCTTTCTATAAGCAAGAGACATAAATAATCTATTTAACAATAGTTGGTGTATTGAAAAGTGTGGAACAAGCTGGCCATGATGATGACTGCCTGTATTGTGGGCCCTCAAAACAACCCTGAGATTTTACCTCACACCAGTCAGAATAGCCAAGATCAAAAACTAAGGAGACAGGAGGTGCTAGTGAGGATGTGGAGAAAGAGGAACACTCCTCCACTGCTGGTAGGATTGCAAGCTGGTACAACCACTCTAGAAATCAGTTTGGTAGTTCCTCAGAAAATTGGGCATAATACTATCAGAAGACCCTGCTATACCACTCTTTGGCATATACCCGGAGGATTCTCCAGCATGTAATAAGGACACATGCTCCACTATGTATATAGCAGCCAGAAGCTGGAAAGAACCCAGATGTCCCTCAACAGAGGAATGGATACAGAAAATGTGGTACATTTACACAATGGAATACTACTCAGCTATTAAAAACAATGAATTTATGAAATTCTTAAGCAAATGGAACTAGAAAATATCATCCTACGTGAGGTAGCCTAATCACAAAAGAACACTCATGGTATGTCACTGGTAAATGGATATTAGCCAGGAAGCCTGGAATACCCAAGATACAATTCACAAACCAAATGAGCTCAAGAAGAAGGAAGAACAAAGTATGGATACTCTGGTCCTTCTTAGAAGGGGGAACAAAATACCCACAGGAGGAAATACAGTGACAAAATGTGGAGCAGAGTCTGAGGGAAAGACCATACAGAGTCTGTCCCCCCCAGCCTAGGAATCCATCCCATATACAGTTACAAAACCCAGACACTATTGTAGATGACAACAAGGGCTTGCTGATAGGAGCCTGATATAGTTATCTCCTGGGAGGCTCTGCCAGTGCATGACAAATACTGATGGGGACACTCTCAGCCAACCATTCAACTGAGCTCAGAGTCCCCAATGGAGGAGCTAGAGAAAAGACCCAAGGGGCTGAAGAGTTCGGCAGCGCCATAGGAAGAACAACAATATGAACCACTCAGTACCCACAGAGCTCCCAGGGACTAAACCACGAACCAAAGAGTACACATAGAGTTACCCATGGCTCCAGAGGCATATGCAGCAGAGGATGGCCTTGCTGGACATCAAAGGAAGGAGAGGCCCTTGGACCTGAGAAGGCTAAATGACTCAGTATAGGGGAATTCTAAGACAGGGAAGCAGGAGTGGGTGGATTGGTGAGCAGGGGGAGAAGGGATGGGTTAGGGGATTTTCGAGTGTGGGGGGAACCAGGAAAGGGGACAACATTTGAAATGCAAATAAAGAATTTATCTAATAAAAAAAGAAGCTGAAGTCCAAAGACAGACTAGGCTGCATAACAAAATCCTGCCTCAAAAATGATGTAGATAGATATATCTTCATGTATCCATTACAATTCATACAAAAATAATAATACTGTGAGAAATTTTTTAATGTATTAACTAAATAAAACCAATTTAAAGAAATAGGCATAGTATGGTTTAAAACTAAATGTGTGTAGTTAGAGGTTTTAAAAAAACAAAACAGTAAATATGTGTAGCACCAAATGTTCACAGAGCTCTCATCCAGCACTAAGGCTCTAAGTATTTTTATTTTCCCATCCATCTACTTATTTTTAATTAAGCTTTTCAGTTTGAAAGCGTGCTATGAGAGTATATATCATTCACTATCTCTATGTGCAGAACAACTGGAAATTTAGAACACGAACTTGAAAACTAACTACTTGGATTCAAACCTGTGCTATAAGCTAGTAACTACAAAACTCTGCCAATGTTTCCTGAAAACTCTGCACTACATTTTCCTGATACAAAAAAGTTATAATAATTTGTATAGAATATAGATTAGGGTTACTATAAGATTAAACGAATACACACACATACATTATGTGTCAATACATATATTTAGTGGTTAGCGTCTGACACTTGGAACTCAACAAATACTGGTTATTAATGATGATATTACTAATTTTATCATGGAAGAATACTGWGGCCCCGCTAGAAAAATTCAACCCATGGCCCTGCTAGAAAAATAAATGTATTTTATTTACAATCAAACAAAGTAAGGAAGTCATTTTAAAAGGCTGTCATTAACAGAACAAATACTTATTTGCTATAATAGTTTATTTACAAAGCATCTASTGAGTGTAAATTTAGGGCTCTGCTCTAATTATGACAACTGATACACACACACACACATATACATACCAACATTAGAACTGTAAGAGAAATATTGATTATTACTCTGGCTTTGTGCACTATCTCCCTTACATCTAAATGTTCTGTGGCTGCTACATTCAATCTATTCCTAACTGAATAAACGTGAAAGAACAATAAGA
>BDUI01001090.1:151852-171563 GCA_002335545.1 Apodemus speciosus
AAAAAAAGAAAACACCGCCAAAGACAGGCAAAAGCAGAGATGTCTGTGTAGTTTCTCTCTTGGCTCCCACTCAGGTCCAGGCAGCTCCCCTGACCCTGTAGATTTAAAAACAATCTCCCCCAGAACCCAACACCTATTATCCAAGGAAACAATGATCAGAATTCATATTACTGTTCTACAATTTTTCTCTTCTTTGTCACAGTTTAAATAACTTATTTATGTGTCTGTGTCAGGATAACTTGTGGGAAGTGGCCCTCTCCTATCATGTGGATCTCGGGGACTGAACTCAGGCTTAGTGGCAAGTGTCTTTACAGCCATCTCGACAGCTCCTTTCTTCTCATCCCCTAGCCCCAATGTGTTCTTCTTGAGATGGGGTCTCACCGTGTTGCTCAGGCTAGCCCCCAACTTCTGGACTCAAGGGACCCTCCTCTCACCTCCCCAGGGATTACAGGGGAGAAGTGTACCCCAGCTTACAGTCTCCAGCCCAAGCCTCAGGCCAGACGCTGAAGATTTCTCGGCTTAGTTTAGCAGTGAGCACAGGKGGYCAGGCCAGACATACCTACRAGGAGGCAGTTAGAAKAGGTGAGAGTCCTGGGGGCTGCAGGCTGGGCCACACGACCTTCTGTTTAGGTCTGCTGGAGAACACAGACCACTTGACTAATCTGGATGCACAGAAGTAAATTCTCCCAGACCCTTTTGTGGAAATAGCCTTTTAAGTTGTAAGCTTCACATGTCTAGTTTATTTCCATTAGAAAAATACATTTGCATATAATTTGTTTTTTTAAACCTTATTTGTACTGTTCAAGTTTGAGTATTTTAATTGTCTTGTGCATGTCTACCATAAGAACTAGATAGTCACCTCGTTAGATTGATATCATTTAAATGAATTAAATGTATTAATTATTTCTCAGGGACAATAGCTTATCTCTCCCATGATATCTCATCTTTTCTTTTAATGTTACTTGTGTAACTATGAGTCTCCACTCACATATATCAATATAACTGATTTATAACATCAGTCCAAGGTGTCTCTATGATAACCTTGACACTTTAGTCATATTGGTTAAATTTACACATTCCAACATCAGTTGTAAAAACTAAGATATTAATTTGAATTTTTCATTAATTGGAATTAGTAAAAACTCCAGAGTAAATGACAGAGTGGCCACTTACAGAGATGCTGGGAGGCCAAGTCTCAGTACTGTCTCGTTCTAGGAAGGCAGCATCCCGGCTAGCAGCTAGAGCAGAGAATTTTCTCAAAGTCTTCTTGGAGGGTTTCACTGGCAGTGTGTGGTGACATCAGCCAGCAATGTTCTGGCCACATTAGCAAAGTCACAGACAGCCATAGCTTTCAGAGTCCAGCCATCYGAGAGAGCTTGCTACCTGTCCCGGCACAGGCTGTCCACTCAGAGGACCTGCCTAGCTGTTCTGACATATAACTGGTCCCATTCAGTGATGGAGCTTAGCTTTAGGGGACAATGCCCAGGTCCTTGGGCCCCTTCAGTTCTGACCTCCAGATGGGATGACATGGTAATCTTTTTCTTGCAGATCTTCCAAAAGTCTAACTTTAAAAATGTATTGTTTTGCCGGGCGGTGGTGGCACATGCCTGTAATCCCAGCACTTGGGAGGCAGAGGAAGGAGGATTTCTGAGTTTGAGGCCAGCCTGGTCTACAGAGTGAGTTCCAGGACAGCCAGGGCTGTACAGAGAAACCCTGTCTCGAAAAACCTAAAAAAANGGCTGGATTTATTTTAATGCACTATTTCAGTTTACGGTCACTTGACTCTGCATCCAGAACTGTGGTGAGTTAGAACACCATAGGAAAGGGCATAGAGCCAGGAAGCTGCTTGCTTCCCAGAAGCAATGGAGCAGAGGGATACAGAGGAAGGGTCTAYGGACATGGTGCACCCAAAGGGACCTACTTAGTCCCTTTGATCAGACTCCATCTTCCAACAGTCCATTCAGTTATAAAGTCATCAACAGATGAATCAAAAGCCCCAGCCTTTCATACATGAGCCTTCAAGGGACATTTTTAGATTTGAACCATAATAGGAATAGCTCGCACTMGTGGTTACTTTTTTGAATGTGTTTCTTCTCCTCTTCCTCCTCCCCCCTTCTAAACTAATTCTAAGAGGAAACAAAAGAGATGACTAGCATAGCTTATGCTTCTCTTTCCAGGACTGGGACAGTGTGACTTCTCTCTGTCCAGGTTTGTAGGACAGAGTCTTGTACTTGGATGTCCTGAAGTCCCTATGGGATGCTAAGATCYACCTTAGAGAGTTTGTGAGTTCCCTGACGGACATGCAAGCTCTCGTCAGCTTGCGCCTACAAGCTTATCTATAGAAAGACGATCCTACAGGTTTTAAAAAATGAGCCATTGCTCATGGTCCTACATGATCTTAGCCARTGGGAAGAGGCTTGGAATGTTAAGTTATAATTTCAAGTCTTAACAGCAAGTCACCTCCCAATCCCATTTTGATCTGGATTCAGTCTTTTTCTTTTCTTTTTTCTTTTGGTTTTTTCGAGACAGGGTTTCTCTGTGTAGCCTGACTGTCCTGGAACTCACTCTGTAGACCAGGCTGGCCCCGAACTCAGAAATCCACCTGCCTCTGCCTCCCAAGTACTGGGATTAAAGGCGTGCACCACCACTGCCCAGTGGGATTAGGTCTTTAACTCAGTTCTTATAATGAAACCTCTGTCCCATTCTTAAGCTACACTTCCCATCTGGACCCTATGAAAAGCCAAACCAATGGGCTGTGTCCTGTATAACTCACACAATTCATTTATATGAAGTCTTATGAAAACAGGCAAAACTGGACTATGTTGTTAGAGGCTATAGTGCAAGGATATTGTAGAGAAAATAGATCAAATAAGTAAAGTGTTGAAACTATAGAAATAGAGTGACTATGGAATCATTTGTGTCTATTACTAACAAGAAATAATGAATAAAGATAGTGAGTTCATGCAGATATGCCTTATATCCAAAACTATCCTAAAAGGCTTTGTCAGGACTATAATATCACACAATGATCATTGAGTCCTAATATAGAAGATACTTCTATAAAACACCTGTTCAACAGCTGCCTATTCAACCTTGGTCTGGTGCAGCCCTTATTAATTGATCCTTATATCAAAGAAGGTTCAAAACRACTTATGTAATCTTTCTCATTTTGCCTTTAAGAAGATGTTTGCCTCAGCCTCTTAGACATACACACAACTTATTATGTCACACACATTCTTATTACAATGCTATTCTCAAATATACTTAACTTCTAAAGACTCTGTTATAYGMTCTGACAGCCGTATGTATAAGAGACACCKAYCCTTCAGGGTTTCTGTGGGGTTTAGAGATGAGGAAAATCTCTGACACTAAACTCAACCCCGTTTTCACCAGTGTCCAATGAGGGCAGAACGAAGCCTGTATGTTGACTCTCTATGCAGCTATGAGTGGTCATATGATATCGTTAGGTTAGCCCCACTGATCAATTACTAACTAGACTATCAATTATAACTAGACTATAAAGAGGCAAGGCACACTTGGGGGAAGNCCCCCAAAGAAGAGAAGATCGCCCATGGATATCAATCTACCTTAGCATATCAAGCTGTAGTAGGACTGGGCTCATCTGCTTCTACTGAGGCTCAACAAGGCTGTCCAGGAGGGGAAACAGGTCCCAAGGGAGGCAACGGAGTCAGAGACAGCCCCTGTTCCTGCTGTCAGAGGTCCCACATGAGGACCAACCTGCACGTCTGTGACATACGTGTAGGGAGACTACGTCTGTTCCATGCATGCTCTCTGGTTGCCTCAATCTCTGTGAACCTCTATGTGCCCAGGCTAGCTGATTCTGTAGGTTTTATTGTGGTGTCCTTGATCTCTCTGGTTCTTTCAGTCCTCCCTTCCCATCTTCCACAAGATTCCCCAAACTCTGCCTAATGTTTGTCTGTGGGTCTCTGTATCTCTTGTCATTAGCTGCTAGGTGAAGCCACTCAGATAACTGTTAGGCTAGACTCCTGTCTGCAAGTGTAGCAGAGTATCATTAATGGTGTCATGGGTGGGCTCTGTCTCATGGCATAGCACTCAAGTTGAGCCAGTCGTCGGTTGGCCACCCCCTCACTTTCTGCTCCATCTTTGTCCCTGTGCCTCTTATAGGCAGGAAAAATGGGTCAAAGGTTTTGTGGATAGGTTGGTATCCCCATCACTCTACTGGAAGTCTTGCCTGGTTACAGGAGGTGACCATTTCATGGTCCATGTCTCCTACTGCTAGGGGCCTTAGCTAGGGTCACAGTCATAGACTCCTGGGAGTTTCCATTATCCTAGAATTCTAGCTTGTCCCAGAAGTGCCCCCTGACTGATTCCAGTTCTCAGTCCCACCATCCTCTCCACACTTGATCCCCCCTGTTCCCTCTCCAAACCCTCTGTCACTTAGTATCCTCCCTCCCTCCTCCCCAGATATCTATTTYATTTCCCCTTCTTAGTGAGATTCAACCATCCTCCCCTGGGCCCTACATGTTATTTAGTTGTACTTTATGGCTAATATCCACTTACAAGTGAGTACATACCATATTTGTCTTTCTGGGTCGGGGTTACCTCACTCAGGATGATATTTCCTAGTTCCATCCATTTGCGTTCAGATTTCATGATGCCCTTGTTTTTAATAACTAAGTAACCGTGTCTGTTGCTGCAACCATCCCCATTGGACTCCAGCTTCTTCAGCCTCCCAGCATAGAACGAATACCAGAGAGTCTTTCAGAAATGTCCAGGTCNAAAAAAAAAAAAAAGTATTGTTTTAACTTTTCACATATGTACATAAACTACGTCGAGCATGTCTCACCTCAGATCCCCAGCCTCGCTTTCTCACCCTCTCCTGTCCCATTAGCACCCTCGTCAGCTTTACCCCTCCTTTCCTTTCTCCCTGTGTTTATGCATCTCTCTGGGATCCCGTTTCCTGACTTCTTTCTCAGCAAGTTTGTTATTAGGATRTAAGAAGGCTGCTACTATTTTGTGTAGTGATTTTGTATCCTGCCACTTTGTGAAAGTGCTTATCAGCTCTAAGAGCTTTCTTCTGAAACAAAGAAACACATTTTCTTACCAAGTCTTCATGGTCCCTATGTACAGAATCACTTCATCTGCAAATAAAGATACTTCGCATTCTTCCTTTCCGACTAAACAGTGTTTTTAACTGAGACAGAACTTAGCATAAAACGCAGAATCTTAAACACAAGCCTTGCTGTATTTTCACCCACAAACACAACTCAGACAATCATGACCATCAGCAAACCAACCCAGCACRCTGCTGCAGATGAGAAGCATCTGTCGCTGATGTGCCTGCAAGGTATTTGGGGYKGGGGYGCAGCTGGGTGGTASAGCAAGTATGTACTTGACAGTGTCTGARGCCCTGGGTTCCATTGTCACTGCAAACTCTCCCCTAAATCTACAACGTGTTATTGTTGTTTTGGTTCCYGTATTTAGATAATTTGCTCTCATTAGGGAACTGGCGGGTGGATAGTCAATTAAAAACATGCAGGGGGCAAGTTTTWATGCTTAAGAAAACRTTCCAGTTTTAGCCTACTCCGGCGAAGCAGTCTAACCACCATGTGAAACCTTGGCTCASAGCCCCCAAAGCTTCTAGAGTTAGTTGTTTTCATTTGTTTTGGTTTTAGTGTGTTTTAAGGCAGGGGTCTCTTATAGCCCAGGCTGGCCTAGGAGCTCACTAGGTAGCTGATGAGTTTGAATTTCCCATCCCCTGTGTTCACCTCCCACTGCTGGTATTTACACCGCCACTCCCTGTTTGGTTTGGTTTGGTTCTGCCTCTGTTTGAGACTTTCTGTGGTGGAACCGCAATGATCTATGAAGTCATCTGGGTTTCTAATGCTCTCTTTTCCAGATCTGTCTCAGAATCCAAGTGAATAGGTTAAAAAACAAACCCCTGGGACATGATGAATGCACTGGAATGGAACGAGTTGTTCTCGCCTAGATCCCTGCAATTTCAGGGATTTAATATTGTCCATAACATTCAAGGAATTTTAAATGCTTAAAATGTAAGCATTTTCTATGTAATACTATGTAAACAATGGAATACCAGTTTACTCATCTGTTTATGTAGAGATTGAAATTCTCTTGTTGGGCTGGAGAGATGGCTCAGTGGTTAAGCGCACCACTGCTCTTCCGAAGGTCCTGAGTTCAAATCCCAGCAACCACCTGGTAGCTCACAACCATCCATAATGAGATCTGATGTCCTCTTCTGGAATGTCTGGAGACAGCTACAGTGTACTTACATATAATAAATAAATAAATCTTTAAAAAAAGAAAAGAAAAAGAAATTCTCTTGTTATATCTCTCACAGGTGTTTGGTTTCCCCTCCCTCTGCCTTTGAGACAGGCTGGCCCTGAACTTGTTATGCAGCTGAGGCCTYGATTTACAGGGTATTTTTGATGAATGTCAGGCCCACCGTGAAAACCACGATTTGAGAGTGGGAACGCTCTGGCCTGGCACATCCAAGGCCCTAGGCTAGATGCCGGATACCACAGGGAAGAAAGAAGGGAGGGGAGGAGTGGAAGAAGAGCGGAGGAGATGACTTGTCTGTCTGGATATTAAAGGCAACAAAAAGAGCAAATATGTATCCGCCGGGCCTTTCCCATGGTGACGAACCACAGAATACAACACTGTGGATGGAGTCACAACGCCAGCTAAGCCAACTGCAGGGCTCTTTCTTTAGTCCGTATGTATGGTAATACTTTAAAATTGTCATAGGTATGCGATCAGAAAAAAACAGAGAACTAAGCTGAAAGAGGACTCCAAAGCCGGTCCTTGCCATTTTCTCCATTTTCCCACAGACCCTCTGGCTGCTTTGAAGGCGGGTGGGGACAGCACACCCACCGTTGGGATTCCCCCTTTCCCTCCCTGACTGCAGCTGGATCAGTGATCTGTCCTAGTCACCTAGAGAATTCGTGATCAGATGTCCATGTGCTTCTGCCAATGTCTTTTTTTAAAAACTTTTATAGGTTATTTTCATTTTATGTGCACTGGGTTTTGCCTGCATGTACACCCGAGTGAGGGCGTTGGATTCCTTGGAAGCAGAGCTACAGAGAGATGTGAGCTGCCGTGTGGGTGCTGGGAATTATACTCAGGTCCTCTGAAAAACAGGCAGTGCTCTTGACCACTGCGTTATTTCTCTAGCACCCTGCCAATATCTTACTATTAAATCCCACAGAACTACTGGAATATTAAGCACAGAGGTCAGGTGGCCCCAGTACACATGGCATTGGTGCAAGTTGATGCTCTGGGGGGTCAGAGGACAGATGCACTAGACCATGACTACTCCCAGGACCCCAAGGGAAGTGGTTCTTATTCTGTGCCTGATTTTTATCATTTATAAAATAAGAACAGCCATTAAATCTCTACATAGGACATCCACAGCCATACCACGATCTAATTACGANGTGTCTGTTGCTGCAACCATCCCCATTGGACTCCAGCTTCTTCAGCCTCCCAGCATAGAACGAATACCAGAGAGTCTTTCAGAAATGTCCAGGTCTTCATGGTTGGATTGAGATTTCCGAAGTACCCAGCTTTGTGGAAAGAGCAGCTWTCAAGCTCTCTCTGTTTCTAAGATTCAGGTAGCCATCGTTAAACTACCCAGCCTTTCTTGTGTAAACTAATCTAATACATGTTCCTTTTACAATATTTATTTTATCAGTTTTGTTCCTCTAGGGAGTCCAGCCTGATACAAATATTTTGTCAGAGTGACAAAGAGTCATCGTGTAACTTTATTTCCCACAGAAAAGGGGGAGCCTCTTGTCATTTATTCCCACCTGGCTCCTCCTGGTCTTTCTCCACAATGCCACTTAATGGACTGGAGAAGTCDTTCCTGGGTCCTCAGTCTTCTCCCAGCCTTTACACCCTGGGCACGGCAGCCCTTGTCTCCTTTGAGCATCTCTTATCTGTTCTGGATTCTGTGGTCTTCATTTACCACTTACTGGCTTTGTYCTCAATGGCTTGTCTTCCAAATCRTGTTCTTCAGCCATGCCCACCCCTACATGACAGTCCTAGCTCTCACCTCATCTCTTGACACAAGACTSTAGTTCATCTCTGTCAATAAGTATTGACCTTTGGTTTGAATCCTCTCTTCTCTGGACATTTTTTGCCAAGGCTTCTAGGATGTACTTCTTTATATAGCTATCAATCAAAACTCCRAATATCCAAACTCACTCCATCATCGCCCCAAACTAGGTCTCTTCCTCATTCTCAATTTCTGTTATGTTATTATTCTCAAATTCCCCTAAATATGTAATCTCTGGCCTTTCCCTATTTTGGCTCTTAAATCAGTCACCATGTCTTAGAGCTTCCTTTTTTTTTTTTTTTTNGATTTACAGGGTATTTTTGATGAATGTCAGGCCCACCGTGAAAACCACGATTTGAGAGTGGGAACGCTCTGGCCTGGCACATCCAAGGCCCTAGGCTAGATGCCGGATACCACAGGGAAGAAAGAAGGGAGGGGAGGAGTGGAAGAAGAGCGGAGGAGATGACTTGTCTGTCTGGATATTAAAGGCAACAAAAAGAGCAAATATGTATCCGCCGGGCCTTTCCCATGGTGACGAACCACAGAATACAACACTGTGGATGGAGTCACAACGCCAGCTAAGCCAACTGCAGGGCTCTTTCTTTAGTCCGTATGTATGGTAATACTTTAAAATTGTCATAGGTATGCGATCAGAAAAAAACAGAGAACTAAGCTGAAAGAGGACTCCAAAGCCGGTCCTTGCCATTTTCTCCATTTTCCCACAGACCCTCTGGCTGCTTTGAAGGCGGGTGGGGACAGCACACCCACCGTTGGGATTCCCCCTTTCCCTCCCTGACTGCAGCTGGATCAGTGATCTGTCCTAGTCACCTAGAGAATTCGTGATCAGATGTCCATGTGCTTCTGCCAATGTCTTTTTTTAAAAACTTTTATAGGTTATTTTCATTTTATGTGCACTGGGTTTTGCCTGCATGTACACCCGAGTGAGGGCGTTGGATTCCTTGGAAGCAGAGCTACAGAGAGATGTGAGCTGCCGTGTGGGTGCTGGGAATTATACTCAGGTCCTCTGAAAAACAGGCAGTGCTCTTGACCACTGCGTTATTTCTCTAGCACCCTGCCAATATCTTACTATTAAATCCCACAGAACTACTGGAATATTAAGCACAGAGGTCAGGTGGCCCCAGTACACATGGCATTGGTGCAAGTTGATGCTCTGGGGGGTCAGAGGACAGATGCACTAGACCATGACTACTCCCAGGACCCCAAGGGAAGTGGTTCTTATTCTGTGCCTGATTTTTATCATTTATAAAATAAGAACAGCCATTAAATCTCTACATAGGACATCCACAGCCATACCACGATCTAATTACGACGATCGTTACTATGTGTCTGAAGCTAACAACACTCATTTAGATTCCTTCCACCAGTTACACCAAGGACTCCTGAGCTGGAAGATYAGCTCAGAGGCAGAGCACTTGGGCAAACACACAGGAGGCCCTGGGCTCTACTCAAAAGGCAACAAACATCAGAAACAAAACTACAAAGATAATAAAGACCTCACACTGGTTATATTAGTAACATCCACCACTTGAGTAGATTACTTGAGTCTCTACTTAACAGGAAAGTTGAAAATAAAAGGCTGAAGATAGTGGTACCTGTACCTGTAACCCGGTACCAGGGAGGCTCGGGTGGATGGAGAGCTGGTGCCAGGATGCCCTAGACTGTGTACTGAGAGCCCCAACTCCAAAGATTAAAAAACAAAACAAAACATGAAAGTTAAATAACAAACAGGAACCTCGCCAAAGCTGTGCCAACCTAGAAAACTCCAGGCAGAATCTCCACACAGAATTGTGCTAACCACTGACCTCTTGGCACCTCACTGCCATTCTGGGAGTCCCAGCAGCACCTGCCATCAAAAAAGACATGGTTTGACTGCCACACTGTCTCTCCCCAGCTCCTGGAATGAGGAGCAGCAAGGCGGGGCCTTTCTTGACCTCCTTAGAGTCTAACTTTTGTGTTAGACCTTGAACCTTCTCTTGGCAGAGAAGAAGACCTGGATATGAACTCTCCAACAGGGCTGATCCCCAAGATTCCTGCGGATCTGACATTATGTAAGACATTACGCCTGGTTCACCCTCACAGGACTTTCCACGAAGGCCTGCTGTGCCCAGCACCCACGCCTGCTGCTTTTGGGATAGCACAGCCAGGCCCAAGACATTGAGGTCCCAGACCAGTCTGAGACAGGCTGAAGTGAGCTGACCCTCCCCTTCCAGCCTTCTGAAGTATTTATCTCGATCCAGTAGTCACACAGGAGCCTGGTACAAGGTACAAATGACCTTCAGGGCAGAGAGAACACAGCCTGAGGGACAGAAGCAGTGGGCAGCCTGCTGGCCAGGCTGCTGCAATCTTGGAGTTGAGTCACTCTGGCCTGCTTCCCTAGGAAAACAAAATTCAAGCTGGTTGGAAGTAGTGCTTCTCCTTTCTCCTCTCCTGCTCCAGGCCTCAGCCCTGGAGGCCTGCACGCAGCCTTCCAGGCACACAGATGAAAGCGCATTAGTAAGAACGGGTATCTACGTGCTCCCTGGGGACCACAGTGCTCAGCTGGTGTGAGGCCAGGGGCTCCATGCCAGCAGGTGGGGGCAAAACCAGGGCTGTTTATGGGTCCAGGGCTAAGAGAGACATGACCACTAGAGGGTGGCAGAATTACATACAAGCAATTCAAGGGCTTTTATTCAAAGCCAGAGCTAGGCAGAGGCCTGAAGGAATTAAGAACTGTAGCAGCTTACCTCCCCGGAGAGCATTCTTTCCTTAGACACACACGCATACTCACACGCACACACACGCTTGTACACGCACACACGCTTGTGCGCGCGCACACTCTGACCCACCTCCTGTAGCCAGATCTGCTCACAGAACAGTTAGCAGCTCGCTCAGTGCCAATGGCTGGTGCTCACGGCATCGCTTACTGACTGTATCCATTTGGAAAGCACAGTGGGTTGGTCTGGAGAGTTCAAACTCTATCCCTTAAGAGAACGGGTAAGAGGATCATGGGTAAAAGGCTAGCCTGTGCTACAGAGAAAACAACTACAACAACAACAACAACAACTTGGTTCCGCCAGCTCTCTGCTTCCTGGTGCAGTGGTTTCCTCGTCGGTACCCTTCTTCATAGCTCGGGGATGAAGATCAGCTGCCACGGCAGTCTGAATGGACTTTAGACCAGCGCCTACTCCAYGGCGCCTGCTCAGTAAGCACTGGCCGTCTTCATCCTGTCCTGGGCTGTATGTGCTGGAGCGGCCTGGCTCTCATAAACTCCTCAGCCATGGAAAACACCAGGCCAAGTGCGGAGGGAAGAGGGAGGCTCCCTGCGGTGTGTCTGTGCTGAGTCTGTGCCTTCATACCCTGTGTTCTTTTCACTATGCCACGTTGTGGGTACCAAAGGGAACGTGGTCTACAAGACAAAGATGGAAAGGGAGGAGCCTTTAAGGATTCCAGGACGTCGTGCACGCTAAATGCATACTCTGCAGAAGAAGTGCAATGTAGCAACTCTTTGAAAAAATTTTATTTATGTGCATATGTGTGCCTGTGTGCATTTATGTGCACCACACATGTGCAGGTGCCCAAGGGTAGGATAGTGTGGGATCCTCTAGAACTGGGGTCATAAGAAGCTATGAAACACCAGGTAAGTGCTAGGAACCAAACCCAGGTCCTCTGCAAGAGCAGCGAATACTCAGAGCCACCGGGTACCTCCCCAGCCCCCAGCATCCTTCTAAAAGAGAACAAAGCCACTACTAGATACCAGGGCTCTCGTGCTGGGGACCACAGGGAAGGCAGGCAGGCAGACAGCAGCCACGGCAGAACCTGAAATGTAAGGAAAATACAACCCTCCTCCATTCAGAAATCTGGAGTTAGATCTTGGGAGACAGAATTGAACATAACAACAGAAAGGCTGCAGGAAAGGAGGCAGGACCTGAGTCGAAGGTGCAGACCCTGGCTCTCAGAGGGTGGGGGCTGGGCTGCTCCTCACTAGCCATTTTGGTTAGTGAAATAGGCTCAAAGCTAAGCCCAGGCACAAGCAGCTGTTCCCTCAGATCTAACTCTACCCCTTGCTGTGTTTCTGGTTCTCTAACTTCTACATTTACTTAAACAGGAAATAAAGTCTAAGGAAAGTTTACCAACCAGTGATTGTCTGTCTGTACCATCCATATCTGCAGAAGGTTTTGTTCATCCACAGTCCATTAACAAAAGACGCAACAAAAAGGTATAGGCCAGCATGCTTGATGCAATATTTTTTATTTTTAAAGAGATAAGACTAGGGCGCTGGTATGATAGCTCAGTGGTTAAGAGCACTTGTTCTTGTACAGGACCGGGGTTCAGTTCCAATCATCCACAAGGCAGCTCTTAAATGATTGTAAAACACCAGTCCCAGGTGTTTTAACGTGTGTTTGATCTCTGTGGGCTCCTGTATATGTGGTCCACACCTACACTACCTCCCACCCCCACCCCACGTGCACACAAGAACTCACAATAGGAGGTCCTGACTGACCTGGAACTCACTATTATAGAAGAGGTTGTTTTGGAACTCACCAAGCTCTGCCTGCCTCTGCCTCTGCCTCTGCCTCTGCCTCTGGGGTGCTGAGGTTTGAGGTGTGCATCGCCATGTCCAGCCTCTAGAGCTTTTCTGCGTGGTAGAACTGAACCTCCAGGAAGGCACTGTGAGGGTTAGCTGATTGTTAATGTGGCACAACCTAGGGCAGTGGTTGCCAACCTCCCTAACGCTGCAGCCCTTTAATACCTCATGTTGTGGTGACCCCCAACCATAAAATGATTTCATTGCTACTTTGTAATTGCAATTTTGCTAGTTATAAGTTATAATGTAAATATCTGATATATAGGATATCTGACATGTAACCCCCAAATGGGTCACAACCCACAGGTTGAGAACCATGGACCCAGAGAGTCTTTTTTTTTTTTTTTTTTTTGGATCAACCACAGTAGTTTATTACTCCAATGATTTNTGGCTGGATGAGAGGACTGCATCCCTGAGTTATGAGGTTGTTCTTAGCGCCCAGAATAAGAGATCGTCGTCAGAGGTGGCAACAAATCCTGCCACCAAAGAAACAATTTTTTTCCCTAAAATGCAATAAGCAAGCATGAGAAAGGGCTGGGAAAGCAATCACTGAGACAAGCACAGCACCCGCGGAAGGACAAAGAGGCAGAACCTTGACAAGGTTGAAATGCAATGACTTCAAAGTTCCAAAACAACAGCAGGGCGACATTTCCCTTTTTAAAAATATTGTCATCATTTTCTGGTCTCCAAGTCATTTTATACTGAAGAAAATCATCCGGCCTTTCAAGCTAGTGGCATAATATACAAAGGCAAAGACGGGGGCGGGGGAGGGGGGTGGACTTTACAGGGCGGAATTAATTTATTATTCATTTAGTTAGTTAGAGACAGGCTCTCATTTCATAATTCCGACTGGCTTTAAACTCACGACGTGAACCAGGCTGGCCTCAAATTCACAGGAGATGCCCCTGCTGGGACTGAAGGTGTGCACTATCATGCCTGGCTGATTTTGTTTTCATGTTTATTTTTGCCTGTGTCTATGTGGTGTGAATGCCTTGGCGAATGTTTCCATGTGGTGCATGCATGTGTGTGCACGTGCACATGAAGGCCAGAGGTTGACCTTGGGTGTGGTCTTCCCTCTTCACCTTCTGTGTTGAAGCAGGCTCTCTCTCTCCCTCTCTCTCTCTGGAGCCCACAGCTCACTGACTCAGTTGGCCCAGCTAGCCAGCTTGCCCCAGGGATCCCCTGTCCTGCTTTTCAAGTACCGGATTGCAGGAGAGCCACCAAGCCTGCCTGGGAGGCATTTAAATGGGTGCTGGGGACTCAAATCATGGTCTTCATGCTAGTAGGGTAAAAACTTTCCCCACTGAGCCATCTCTCCTGCAAAGGTGTATTTTAAAGTAGAAGGAGAAAATGACCAGCATCCTATAGCTTATGTAAGTAGAAGGGTGATCCATCCTCAATAGCACAAGGGATGTGAATTAGAAATAAGGACTGGAACATTTACTTGTGGAAAAGAAAATTTCCAGAATCTCTACCTTAAGGACAGACAGACTTAACCTAAACACTGAATAATGACAGCCAAATAACCCTGTTTTACCCCTCAGGATGCTCATGTCTCAGAAAGGACACCTTAACCCCACTTTGCATTATGTTATAGCATGACAACATTATATAATTTAATGCCCATGTTAACTCAGATGCTGAAATGATTTACCCAATGTCACAGCTGAAACACCGCAAAAAGAGATTACAGCCCAAAAGCTACTTAGATACAAAATATGGACTTTGACAAGGGAGGTGATGGGGTAAGAAGGAAGGGGGGCATCATGGGGCCACTATAAAGATCTTGAGATTCATGAGATAATGAAAGGACCCTGGCACCAAATTGGCAAGAACTGAGAGCATGGCGTTTAGACAGCCTTCAGAGGTTTAGGAGCAGGGCCCAAGAGGATGGCCTTTCCATCCAGGAGCTGATATTGTAGGTTGGTTCATATTCCCAGGGTGGGGACACCTTGGTTGCCAAATCCCCAGATGTAAAGACCCCAGCTAAGCTGTCATGATTAGACCCTGGGCCCTTGGTCTGGGCTGGGCTGATGGCTCATTCTCCAATGTATGTGATGGTTAGGTATTGATTAGACAAGGCCCTGAGAAGTCGATTAGCTGGAAGAAATAAAAACACTATGGCCATCACACATGCCAGACTATCCTCTGAACTTCTGGAATCCCAACACAACTTTGTCATTGGCTGCTTGAGCTTGACAATGTGTCTATACCTTCAAAGCATAAGAAGGGACAAAGGAGTTACTGTCTCTTTAAAATGGAGGCTGAATGTGTAGCTCAGTGGTATGGTGCCCGGCTGGAATATGCATTGGCCTAGACTCTATCCTCAGTGTTACTAAAATAGATGGTAGAAAGATAGATAGATAGATAGATAGATAGATAGATAGATAGATAGATAGATNAGATAGATAGATAGATAGATAGATAGATAGATAGATAGATAGATAGATGATAGATGATAGGTAGATGATAGATTGATAGATTGATGATACATAGATAGATAGATAGATAGATAGATAGATAGATAGATAGATGATAGACTGATAGGTAGATAATACATTGATGATAGATAGATAGATGATAGATAGATAGATGATATGTAAATGATAGATTGATAGATGAAAGAAAAATAGAAAGAGAGATAATAGATAGATGATAGCTGTAGGTAGGTAAGTAGGTAGATGATATATAGATGATAAATTGATATATAGAGGATATATAGGTGATAAATTGATAGATGATATATAGATGATAAATTGATAGATGATAGATAGATAGATAGATGATAGATAGATAGATGATATGTAAATGATAGATTGATAGATGAAAGAAAAATAGAAAGAGAGATAATAGATGATAGCTGTAGGTAGGTAAGTAGGTAGATGACATATAGATGATAAATTGATAGATGATAGATAGATAGATTGATTGATAGATTGATAGATGATAGACAGACAGACAGACAAACAGACAGGAAACAGACAGAATAGGAGGAACTGTTAAGCATGAGTGTTGACCCTCCATGAGTGTGTTCCTCTTCCCCCAATAATTATGAGCCCCGTTGACAGATGGTGTCTCTGATGCACAGAGAAGTCTCAACCATCAAGACCTGGAACTGGAATCTAAGCTCTGCAGTCGACATTTTTAAAGCACCAAATGCACAGATGTCCCTTAGGGGAAGACACTCAGCCATGAACAAAGAAATAAAAGAGGCACAGAAACTTCTAAGGGAGGAGCTGACAGGTGGAGATCTGGGGAAGAGGATAAGATAAAAAGAACGGAAATTAATGCGGCCCCCCCAAAAGCATCCATTTTTTTATGGTGAAATTTAAAGAGGAAAACTTATCTTGAGACTGTGATTAAAAAGAAGGCATCCAAACTGGTTTTACTCATTCATCATATTCTAGTCAATGAAAAATTCATTGGATAGTTTGAATTAAACATGCTATCATGTTTAGTTTAATTTTAGCTCAGGCTAAACTTCAGATGTTCTTACACCTCCAGAATCTGGTTCAATAATGAATGAGACTTCTCACAGTGAAGCCTCAAGCAGACCCCAAGCCATGGGCTGGGGAATCATGGGAGCTATTCAGCCCAGATGCTGGGATAACAGTGCATAAAGCTGCACAGCAGGAAGTTCAACAAGGAAAGAGACCAGACAGGACTTCAGTGTTTAGTCACTTTTGTTTGTTTGTTTTTTGGGTTTTTTTACTTTTTTTTTTGTCTTGGTCCAGAGAAGTTGTGAGCTCTCTTTAACACTGTGAGATCTCTTTAACACCATTATCAAGAAAGCAGAGTTAGTTGAGTGTTGGTAGCACACGCCTTTAATCTTAGCACTTGGGAGGCAGAGACAAACAGATCTCTGTGAATTTGAGGTCAGGCTAGTCTACAGAGTGATTTCCAGGACATCCAGGGATAGACAGAGAAACCATCTGGGAAAAAAAGACAAAACAAACACACAGATAAATAATAAATGAGAAAGAGAGACAGATAGAGAGACAGAGAGACATAGAGACAGAGAGACAGAGACAGAGAGAGACAGAGAGAGAGAAAGCAGAGTTAGTTCAAGTAGCTCAGACTACCCACCACTCACAATCTTAGGCAAGATCAGACAAAAGTGAACAAACCCTTAGTGTCAAATATCTGGGCCTAGAGAGGGTATGTAGAAATTAAGCCACTGGAGACTTCTTACATTACAAAATTCTAAAATTATTTTCGGTTTTCCTATGTTGTAAGAGGAGCCCAAGACAGAATTGGGACCTTCATTAGGCTCTGCCTGGTATTTTTAGTTAAATTTTGGGAGTCTTCAAAAATGTACTGGGTGGCTAGAAAGGTGGTCCAGTGGGTAAAACAACTTGCTGTGCAAAGATGAAGACATGGATTGAAGTCCCTAGAACCCAACAACAGCTGGGTGCAGCAGTATGCATCTATAATGCCGGCACTCCCATGGAGAGACAGAAGGCAAAGACAAGAGGTTTCTGGCCCAGAGAGCTTGGTATACACAGCAGCAAGCAAGAAGGTAAATAGCAAGGACCAATATATGAGGCTGTCCTCTGATCTCAGCATGTGCTACACAGCATGCATGCACCTACACTCTCATATACACAGACACACACATATCTACACATACATACACACACTACACACAGACATGTTATTACACACATACAACATATACAAACAGATACACACATATCCACAATCACATACATACACACACTGCACACATATTATTACACATACAACATATACACAGACACACCCACATCCACAATCACATATATACACACACTACACACAGACATGTTATTGCACACATACAACATATACCCAGACACACACATATCCACAATCACATATATACACACGCTGCACACAGACATGTTATTACACATATACAACATATACACAGACTCACACATATCCACAATCATATACATACACACACTGCACACAGACATGTTATTACACACACACAACATATACACAAACACAACACATATACACATCACATATATTCATACACTACACACAAACATGCTATCAATACATACAACATAAATAGACATGTAAACACATATATATCACATACATATACACACTACACAAGACATGTTATTACACACATACAACATAAGCACATATACAACACATGCACACACATCGCATGCATACACATACTCACACAAACATGTTATTATACACATACAACATAAACAGACACATGAACACATACACATCACATACATATACACACTACACACAGACATGTTGTTATACACATGACATAAACACAGACACATAAACACATACACACATCATACACACAGAGATGCATTACACACATCACATGCAACATATACAGAGACATAAACACATATATAAACATCACATACATATACTACACATAGACACATTATATACGCAGTACATACAATATACACAGAGACACACAGAGACAGAAGTCATGACTTACTGCAAGGCAAGTTTAAGGAACACAGTGCTGGCATTGCAAAGGGAGGGTTCCTAATCCTTTGACCATCTGCATAAGTTACCATCAGCATGGGCCAGAGCAAGCCAGGTGAAATGCTTGCTCGCTCCATTGATGAACAAAATGCTGTCTGATTAGTTTGACTTGCGTTAGATCAGTTACTCAATTTCCCTTAAACATATGCTCTGGTATCTACACGAGTCTTCACAGCAGGTCTGATTCTAACAGAAGAGGAATTTACAGTGCGGAAGGCAGGATGACAAGCAATTGGGAGGAGGGGAGGAGAGGACACGATGGGGAATGGGGAGCATCACATTGTGTGTGTGATTGCATTAGGCTGGGGTCTAGTAACTGCAGCCCATCTACATATGAAAAGCGCACAAGCCCCTCCCTCTGCTGCCATGTCAATATAAACAGAATCTTTCTCTTTGTCTTTAGGATTTACAGGCTTGCTGTAACTCATCTGGAATTGTGAATGGCTGTATAATTCTATAATTCTAATTATATAGCTGTATATTATAATAATATTATATATGTGTGTATATATATATACATATATATACATATATATTATGGCAATATAATTCTAATAGGTCTATATAATTCCTTTGGCTCAACAACCATTAGGATTATTTGCTTTTTCAAAAAGAAGAAGATCAAAGCTCAAATGGCCAAAAGACTAAGCTATGAGAAAAAGCTATCTGGCTACATAACTTTTGCCCCTGAATCCACACTTGAAAACTGCTGTAATGTGTGTCAGGTACCCAGAGATGAAAACTGATTTCTGCTATTTCATGGGGCACATCATTTTTATAGTATTTTAAAAGTTTTTATAGTATGAGTGTTGTGCCTGCACGTAGGTATGTGTACCACATGCATGTCCGATGCCCGTGGGGACCAGAAGGGGCTGGATTCCCTGAGGCTGCAGTTGCAGATGGTCGTGGGTTGCCACATGGATGCTGGGAACAGAACTGAACTTGGGTCCTCTGCAAATGCAGCAACGTCTCTTAACTGCTATGGTGTCTCTCTAGCCTTCATTTTCATATTGTGTTTTAATAGATCGTCAGACCTAAATGAGCTGTCCAGTGTTAGAATGTAAAAATCTTAGAATTCATGTTGAAAGCATGATGAAGGCAGTAGACGCATAGGATCTGCCAACGATCCTCATGTCTCTGCCCTGCAAACACTAGGATTACAGGTACACATACCAACTCCTAGCTTTTTTGCATAGGTTTAGGACCTAAGCTCAGGTCCTCTTGCTTGCACAGCAAGAATTCCTACCCACTGAGCCATCTCTCCAGCCTCTGGTGCATTTTTGTTGGTTTGTTGTTCTGTTTTTGTTGCTGTTCTTTCTAAAGACAGGACTCTGGTAGCCCAGGCTGCCCTCAAACTCCCTAGGTAAGGATGACCTTGAACTTCTGATCATGTAGATCCTCTATCTGTCTGTCTGTCTGTCTGTCTGTCTATCTATATCTATTTAGTATCTATCATGTATCTATTATCTATCTATTTACCCATCATGTATATATCTACCATTTATATTTCTATCATCTCTAACATTTATCTTTCTATATATCAT
>BDUI01001090.1:171791-186022 GCA_002335545.1 Apodemus speciosus
TACAGAATATGCAACACTTGTCTTTTATTTATTTTTTAGATTTATTTATCTTATTTTATGGGTATGAGTGATTTGCCTGCATGTATGTATGTTCACCATGTGAATACCTAGTGTCCTCAGAGGTCAGAAGAGAGCCTTGATGCTCCTGGAACGGGACTTAAGGATAGTTTTGAGCCACCATTTGGGTGCTGGAAACTGAACCTGGGTTCTGTGCAGGAGCAACAAGCTGAGACATCTCTCTAGCCCACGTGTGTCCAGTTTTGTCCTCCTTACTCCCTTACTGCTCCTCTTTGTCCCTTCTCCCTAGAGGGACACTTTTTGCCCTTAGTCATAAGGTGTATGCGCCTTGTAAGTACATTTGTAAAATTCAAATAGTTCTAGTTATTTGTAGAAATTCTGGTCATGAATGTGTTGAACACCACCAAATTACTTATCAAACATTTACCTAGGTTATGCCATGTCTTACCCTATATAATATTACAAAGAAGGGTTTTATGATTGTGCAAATCTTAAACCACTCTTGCGTATTAAAGTGGGCCCATTTCGACACAGCATATTCTCTTTCTGCAGTTATTGCTCTGTTTCATAAGTGACATTAGCAGTAAAATGGATTTAAGGTTCTTTTTGCTATTACATCAGTGTACACCACGATCATACTTTGTGGAAGGTCCCATAGGCTGGTGTATTTGGATGCTTGGTCCCTAGCTGGAGACAGGCCCCCATCAGACACTACTGTGACCACAGCCCAGCCGCCTACTGCCACGCCTTACTAACACGATGCTCTTTCAAACCGTGAGCCAAAATAACCCTTTATCCCCTTCGATCATTTCTGCCAGGCATTTCATCGCAATAATGAAAGCAACTAATAGAACAGTATTCTATACTGGCCGGTAACTTACCTCTTTTATAATGGTCTTGTTAGCTTTTGCTAATGAGGTAAACTGAGGCCTCAGAAAAGAGATGAGAGATGACCCCACCTTTTCTATTCTCTTGGAAAGTTTAGGTATAAGTAACATTATTTCATTCTTAAACATCTGGTGAAATTTATCAGCAAATTTAGAAATTATTCTTAATTTCTTAATTATTCTTAATTAAGAAATCTGGAGTTTTCCCTACAGAAAGTTTGCAATTATGTATTCTATGCAGTTAAAATGCATCTTCTGTTGTCTGCCTGGTGATGCAGGAAACGGGATCCTTCTGTACATCCTTTTTGTTTGTTTGTTTGTTTGTTTGTTTGTTTGTTTGTTTTAGTTGGTTCCCTCTTAAGCTGTGCAGTGAGAATCACTGCAGGTCATCTGGTGGATTAGAGGGAGAGAGAATTATCCTTTGGTGTGACTTCCCTGGGGCTTCCTGTCTGTTTTGGTCAGCATCAGAAATCTCCCGTTGTCCCTCTGTAGCTGGTGCTCTTCCAGTGTAGAAGGCTGCAGCTCCTTTGCCCTTTGTAGCACCTGTCTCCCTCCAGAAGTACCAGTCACTGGTACCCCATTCTCAGAGAGTTGGACTTTTTGTTCTGTGGGTTCCATCCAAAGCTTCTAAGAATATCTATTAGTCTAGTCCTAGGGGAGCTTGGTGCTCCCCAAAGTTGCTCATTCACTCTATAAAGTGTAAGACATTAATGTTTTATCTTTGCCTTGTGGGTATCTCTAGGATAACCTTTTCCCAGAGGGAGTCACGTCCTGACCCTCCAAACCTGTGGCTCTGTTAGCTGACATGGGAAAAGGTGTCTTTGCAGACATGATTAGTTGATCCGAGATGGGAAGATTCCTAGTTCACCTGCCTGGTCCCAAATAATCACAGGGTCCTCATGAGGGGAAGGAAATTGGGCAGAGTCTGAGAAAGAAAAGCAGGAACAGAGTATGGGTTGGAGCAATGGGGAGCGGTGGGGTGATGACACAAGGCATGCAGATGGCTTCTAGGAGCTGGGAAAGGCAAGGAAACAGCTCGTCCCTAGGGATCAGCTTCAAAAGGAACATAGTTCTGTCAGGACTGATTTAACCCAGTGAAGCTATTTTGGACTCCTGACTTCAGAGCTGTAAGGTAACAAATTTGTGTTGGGAGCTGGAGAGATGGCTCAGCAGTTCAACGCATGTACTGTTCTTTCAGAGGGTCCAAATTCAGTCCCCAGTACCTAAGTCGAGGATCTGCTACCTTCTGGTTTCAACAGGAACTGGCACATAGACCCCCTCCCTGCCTCCCCACCCTCCACTACATATATAGACATGATTAAAAATGAACTCAATAAATCGGTGTTGTGTAAGTCACTACTCTGTGATAATTTCTTGCAGCAGTAGTAAAAGACGACATCATTTACATGGTTAGGAGTCCACATCAAATTCTTTCTGTTAAAATAACAACCGTAGTTTGGAAGCTGTCTTAGTCACTGTTCTATTACTGTGAAGAGACGCCACGACCAAGGAAACACTTACAAAGGAAAGCATTTAAATTTGGGCTTATATACAGTTTCAGAGGTTTAGTCCATTATCGTCATGGTGGGAAGCATGGTGGCACACAGRTAGACATGGAGCAGAAAGGTAATTGAGAGAGCCTGGGGTAGGCTTTTGAATTCTCAAAGCCCATTCCCAGTGACACATCTCCTCTAACAAGGCCACACCTCTCAGTCCTTGCCAAACTCTTCAGCTGGGGACTGAGCATGGAAATCTATGAGCCTACGGGGCCATTCCCATTCAAACCACCACAGCTGCCTTCCATGTGCCACCTTTAGAGGCCACATTCTACCTCTGTGATACCGAATCAACCAATTAGTTGAATCACTTTAATCAATTTATTGAGAAAAAGAATGAGTTGAGTGAGTGACTGGAGGTCATGAGACTGGATCTTGCCTACCTAAACCACAAGAGAAACACACCTGTTGAGACCCTGAAATGAGTAARAAGAGGTCAATGCCAGTGGGTGACCAGCATTTACCCCTCTTTGCATCCTGACTGTGGTTGCAGTGTGACCTGTTGCCAGAAGCTATGCTGCCCTTCCTCCCACCCCCATGAGCCACGTTCTCCAGTTGTAAAGGAAATAAACCCTTCCTCCTTTAACTTGCCTTTGTCACCCAGTGTGTGTGTGTGTGTGTGTGTGTGTGTGTGTGTGTGTGTGTGTCACAATCATAAGAAAAACACTAAACCCTCCCAAAGGAAAGATTCATCAGCTATATGGGTGGCAAAGTAATTTGTTACTATTTTAATTTATATTTCTTTGCTTACATTGTTCTCATATGTATTGAGCTCCAATCTTAAAGATGCAGCTATCAGGTAGCCAGGAAGGGTGGGGCACAACTGTCATCCTGACCGTTGGAAGGCTAAGACGGGAGCTTCTCAAGTTTGAGGTCAGGCTGGGGTGTGTAGGATCATCCTGTCTCAAAAAAACGAAAGATAGCAAACAAACGAACAAAGAAAAACACATTGAGAGAAAATAAGTCCGTTGTCTATTTTTTCCTTGGTACCTTGTACCTCTCTACCGTGTCTGATTTAGTTTCAACAGGTGTCTTAGGGTTTCTATTGCTGTGATAAAACACCACGACCAAAAGCAGCTTGTGAAGGAAAGTATTTATCTCATCTTATAACTTTTAGGTAATACTCCGTCGCTGGGAGAAGTCAGGGCAAGAGCTCAAGGCAGGATGCAGGAGCCGAGTTAGAAGCCATGGAAGAATGAGGCTTACTGCCCACAATAAACTGAATCTGCCCATATGAATCATAAATCAAGAAAATGCACTTATGGCTTTCCCCGCAGGCATACGTCATAGAGGATTTTCCTCAATTGAGAGTCACTCTTCCCAAATAACTCTAGCATGTGTCAACTTGACAAAAACCTAACCAGCACATCAGGGGTGTCAGAGACCCAAGTGCATAGAAAGCAAGACACTGGCCAGGCTGAGAAAGGGGAGCTCGTGGCCGGAGAATTTCTTTCTTGCTTTGAAACTACGATCTTTCACAAGACAGCACTGTGTCTTCAGCCTGAGGAAATCAATCTCCTATAGGCAGAGTTCATCTGGTGATGAAAGGTTTTGCTAATGGATATTGGAAAGAAGACCAAGTCTGGAGAAATCAAACTATGCAATTTCCAATTTCATGAAAAGCAGTTCCGACACCAAGAGGCCCTCTCTTTCGGGGCCAAAGATCACTCAAGAGCTTAATCTTTAATCTGGGACAACAGACTGTAGCTCTGTGATGCGGAATAGCTCTCTTCCATGGCTGGAGCTTTCTGCTTGGTCTCTGTGACATGTGTAATGGGTGCACCTACTCAGGCAAACTGCTTTGTTCTCAGTATTGTCAAGTTTGCCCCAACACTTGGCTAGGCCAGTAGCAGTCAGGTTGTAGGACGTCCGAATGTTAGAAGGTTCCAAATACCTAGGTAATGTGGCTTTAAAAATGGTGATGTTGCATTTAATAGCAATCAAGTGCTTCTGTTCTTTCCATAAAACAACATTGTTACACTGCATGTGGCCATTTGTGTCTTTAAAAGGTAAGAGGAAGGGAGATGGCCCTGCTTCTAGAGTGCTTCTTTCACAAGCATGAGGACCTGAGTTTGACCTCAGGACCATGTAGCAGTGCTGGGAACGGCGGTGTGGACTTGTAATCCAGGGGAGGTGGAGATGAATCGCTGAGCTCTGGATTCAGAGAGAGGCGGTGTCATAAAGGACCTGGACAGAGTTCTTTACCTTTATTTAAAATTTTTGATAATTTTATACCTAAGTACTATATTTACATCATTTCCACCCCTCCTTCTCTCCCCCAACCCATGTCCTCCTATTCCCTCTCAAATTCATGACCTATTCTTTGATGTTTTAGACACACACACACACACACACACACACACACACACACACACACACTGATAAACACAGTCTGCTGAGTCCACTTGGAGGGTGGGTATATATATATNTTTTTTTTTTTTTTTTTTGGATTTTATCAGTATCTGTTGTTATGTCTCCTTTTTCATTTCTGAATTTGCTGATTTGTATACTGTCTCTGTGCCCTCTGGTTAGTTTTTTAAGTGTTTAATCTATCTTGTTGGTTTTTTTCAAACAACCAGCTCCTGGGTTGTTTGATTCTTTGTATAGTCCTTTGTGTTTCTATTTGGTTGATTTCACCTCTGAGTTTGATTATTTCCTGCCATCTACTCCTCTTGGGTTTATTTGCTTCTTTGTGTTCTTGAGCCTTCAGCTGTGCTGTCAAGCTGTTAGTATATGCGCTTTCCAGTTTCTTTTTGGAGCCATTCAGAGGTTTGAGTGTTCCTCTTAGCACTGATTTCATTGTTTCTCATAAGTTTGGGTATATTTTTCTTCGTTTTCATTAAATTTTAAAAGCCTTTTATTTCTTTCTTTATTTCTTCCTTGACCAAGTTATTGTTGAGTAGTGTGTTGTTCAGTTTCCATGTGCATGTGGGCTTTCTCTTGTTTTTGTTGTTATTGAAGATCAGCCTTCGTTTGTGGTGATCTGATAGGGTTCATGGAATTATTTCAATCTTGTATCTGCCGAGGCTTGTTTTGTGGTACAGTATATGGTCAATTTTGGAGATGGTATCTGGAGGTGCTAAGAAGAAGGTTGATAAAATGTTCTATAGATATCTGTTCAATCCATTTGATTCATAACTTCTGTTAGTTTCCCTGTTTAGTTTCTGCTTCCCTGATCTGTCCATTGGTAAGAGTGGGGTGTTGAAATTTTCCACTATTATTGTGTGGGGTGCAATGTGTGCTTTGAGCTTTACTAAAGTTTCTTTTATGAATGTGGGTGCCCTTGTATTTGGAGCATATATGTTCAGAATTGAGTGTCATATTGTTATATTTTTTTCTTTGATGAGTAGCAAGTGTCCTTCCTTATATTTTTTGATTACTTTAGGATGAAAGTCGATTTTATTCGACATTAGAATGGCTACACTAGCTTGTTTCTTGGGACCATTCACTTGGAAAATTGTTTTCCAGCCTTTTCCTCTGAGGTAGTGTCTCTCTTTGTGCCTGAAGTGAGCTTCCTGTATGCAGTAAATTGTTGGGTTCTGCTTATGTATCCAGTCTGTTAGTCTATATCTTATTATTGGAGAATTGAATCCATTGATATTAAGAGATATTAAGGAGAAGTAATTGTTGCTTCCTGTTATTTTTGTTATTAGAGGTAGAATTACGTTTGTGTGGTTCTCTTCTTTTCGATTGTTAAAAGAAGATTAATTTCTTGCTTTTTATACTGTGTAGTTTCCCTCCTTTTGTTGGTGTTTTCCATTCATTATGCTTTGAAGGAGTGGATTTGTGGAAAGATATTGCGTAAATTTGGTTTTTTCCTGCAATACCTTGGTTTCTCTTTCTATGGTAATTGAGAGTTTTGGTAGGTATAGTAGCCCAGGTTGGCATTTGTCTTCCCTTAGGGTCTGTATGACATCTGCTGAGGTTCTTCTAGCTTTCATAGTCTCTGGCGAGAAATTTGGTGTAATTCTGAAAGGTCTACCTTTATATCTTACTTAACCTTTTCCCTTATTATCTTTAATATTCTTTCTTTGTTTAGTGCATTTAGTGTTTTTTTTTTGAGATTTTTTATTGATATATTCTTTATTTACATTTCATTTCCCTTTTCCTGGTTTCCTTGTCCCCCCCACAATGTCCCATATGTCTTTTTCCCTCACCCTGTTCCCCTATTCACCCCTTCCCACTTCCCTGTTTTGGTATTCTCCTACACTGCTGCATTGGGCCTTTCCAGAACCTGGGTCTACTCTTTCCTCCTTGTCGGACANTTAAGCAGAGGTGAGAGCTCCTTTTCCCTGTGGACATAAGCATTTAGAATATAGTTAGAAATCACACTGGTCTTAGGAAAGTAACAGTGATAGGGTCTGCTTTAGGGTCCACGATCTCACGAGGCAAGGGTAGTCAGCTAGGTTTACAGTACCAGAGATGGATTCCCTCCTATGGAGTTGGTCTTAAGTTCATTGAGAGAGTTGTTGGTTACCCTCAAGACAGAAGTGACACTATTGCACCCTTGTGGGTGTCTTAGGATGCTGGCCACCCTGTGTTTCGGAGGCTTTACAGCTGAGTAGGACTCATGGTTGCTTCCCCCATTGGCAGCTTGCACGGCACACACAGATCAGCAGGCCTCACATACTCCGTCCTCTTTACACACATGAATACCCGCACTCCCACACGCATACACCCACACACACCATCACACCCACACATACCATCACACCCACACAAACCATCACACCCACTCCTCCCACACACGTCACAAAAGTGTACTTCAAAGTGTACAAAAGTGAATTAGTAAAGAGGAAAGAAACAGTGTTCCAATCCAGGGCAGCTAATGAGGATTGTCAAGGGATGGGGCTCCTTGGAATTTAAGCATTCTATGGGGTAGAGGAATCAGGACTAAAGGTCGGTGACATTAAGAGGCGAAATTGTGAAAAACTTAGAAAAAAATCCAGCACAATATCCAAGGGGTAACAAAGTATCCGTTTGTATTAAAAATCTGTTCAAAGGGGTCCATGTTAAAGATATTTTCTTCCAAAGTCAGTGCATGGTCCCAGTGAAAGACCTTCCTGTGCGGCCTTTGCATAGCTCAATAGGAACATCCCTTTAGAGAGACAGGACAGATTCTATAGTTCAGCACACAAAGACCTTAGAAGGTACCTGTAGTGAGAGTTTTGTCTCCTTTAAAACTCGTTATGTCCTTTTCAGGATGATATTCTCAAGATCCATCCATCTGCCGGCAAAATTCACGGTGTCTTTGTTTTTCATAGCCGAATAGTAGTAATTCCATTGTGTAGATGTACCACATTTTCTTTATCCATTTTTCAGTTGAGGGACATCTTGTTTCCTATTTCTGGCTATTACAAATTAAAGGTGCAATGAACATAGTGGAGCAAGGGTCTTTGTGGCATAGTGGAGCACCTTTCTGGTATATGCCCAGGAGTGGTATAGCTGGGTCTGGAGGTAGGACTATTCCCAGTTTTCTGAGAAACAGCCAAATCGATTTCTAGAGTGGCTGTGCAAGTTTGCAGTTCCCCCAGGAATGGAGGAATGTTCCCCTTGCTTTACATCATCACCAACATGTGTGGGACGCAAAAATGAATGAATGAATAAATAATAATAATAAATCCAGTTATATTGTGTGGCTATGCTTTTGTTTCAATCCCAGGTGCGGAACAATGGACCGCTTCTGTTTGTCCACGGCCGTCGACTGTGATTGCCTCATGCTCTGGGAGGGGTGTGAGGTTTACCAGCTGCAGAGAGTTTAATTCTGGGGACTTCAGAGAGGAAATAAAGGCCAGAGCCCAGAGAGGGGCGGGCGATGCTCCGAAGAAAGTGTCTGTCGCTTGTCCCTGCTGGTTCCAGCTGCTGCGCTTGCTGTTGCCTTTGCTGTTGCTGGTGTTCTGGACAGCTGGATCGTCTGACAATGAAGACTGGACTTGTCCCAAGGAACCCAATGCCCCCAATCAGCAGGGCTAAGCCTAAGAGTTCTATGTCTCTGTTTCCCTCTAACCTTCTTTCTCTCCTATCTAGTGTTGGGGACTTGGAAGGGATTAGGGTAGAATGAGGATTGCGAAGGAGGCAGCGGTAACAGAGCCCAATAAATTAGTAAAACCAAATAAGCTAACAGGTACCAGCCCTCACCGGGATGACACCACCCAGGGCGATACACCAGCTATGCTAGCCTTCCGCCAAAGCACTTTCGTTTTTCCATAGATCCAAAGTTGATAGCCAGAGCACTGACACAGAGACTGGAGGAGAGATCAAGCAAGCAGTTATCAAGAGCATCCTAAGAGTCCGCCTGTTTCAACGATTCAGACGCAAGCTGGCCAAGCACCCCGTTTAGAGATAATCTTCACTCGTTCAGTAAACAGAACTTTTAGCATCCTCTTGGGCTCATTTCCTTTATTCTAGCTGGACCATCTGAATGACAGGATGTGGACAATCAACTCCCTCTACCTCACTAGCCAGAAGGGTTTAAAAAGTGTGCCGACGGCTAAGACCGTACTTCCCTGGTGCCTCCTCTCTACTTGCTGCAATCCCAGTATGCATTTCGACAGTGATGTCTCGTATGTGAACAACCTTCTGCAAACCACAGGCTACTAGCTGTTCTAGAATGTCCGCCCCTCAAGTATAAGGCCCTAGGGCCAGTCTCTAGTATAATAACAAAAATGGAAAGTATCCCTACTGGGTAGCAACTAGAGTGTTGGGAAATTCCATCAAGAAACTATTAGTCAGTTTCTATTGCTGCAAAGAAGCAACATGACCAAAAAAGAAAAAAAAAACCAAAAAAAAAAACAAAAAAACAAAAAAACAAAACAAAACAAAAAAACCCAACTAGGGGTGGAAAGGGTTAATTCTGCTTACACTTCCACATTGCTGTTCATTGCCAAAGGATACAGGAACTCAAGCAGGGAAGGAACTGGAGGCAAGAGCTGGTGCAGAGGTCAGGGAAGGGTGCTGCTTACTGACCTGCTCCTCATGGCTTGCTCAGTCTGCTTTCTTACAGAATCTGGGACCACCAGCCCAGGGGATGGCACCTCCCACAGTGGGCTGTGCCCTCCCACATCAATCACTAATTAAGAAAAACACCTCACAGCCAGGTCTTATGGAGACATTGTCTCAATTAACGTTCCCTCCTTTCTGATAACTAGTTTATGTGTCAAGTTGACATAAGATTAGCCCAAAAAAGAAAACACAGGAAGTGCTTAGGGTTAATGAACACGTATGTATGATTTTTTAAAGTGTATGATTGTGTTGCTATTAAATAAATGGTAACTGTGCTAGCCTGCTCTGGCAAGTCTAGGGAAACAGGTCTGGTTCTGGGAATCAGATAAGTCAAGAATGTTCCCTGCTGGGTCACAGTTTCTAATTTTGGATGAAGTCATGTAGTCTGTGGGACATTCAAGAACACAGCTATAGGAAAACAGGATCCCTCAAATCTCATTTCAGAATTACACATGTAGAAACCTCAATGGAAAGAAATTTGACAAAGCCTGTCCCAACCACAGAAGCATCTGTCTTTTGGCCCAGCAGCCCTACCTCTGAGTGTCCACTATTTTCACACAGACACACTTCCACACATGCAACAGCATTGGCACAGTGCCCATGGCCACACTGGAAATAGTTGAATTGCTTCGCCATCTACAACAGACTGGGTCATAAGGCATTTGCATAGAGGGTATTACGGGGACCATCTCTATTAACAGCATGCCATGTTGTCAAGGACAAAAAGTAAACTACTAAAATCRCCTTCTCTTGTCTCCCCTTTTAAAAAATAAATCCGACAGCATTTTTTAACATGCAATATTTTTATTTTGTTTTTTAAGATAGGATTTCTCATTGTGGCCTGGACTGTCCTGGAACTTGCTCTGTAGACCAGGCTGCCCTCAATCTTATAGTGCTCCAGTGCTCCATCTGCCTCTGCCTCCCAAGTGCTAGGACTAAAGACATGCTCCTTTTAAAAATATTATTCAGAAAAAGAGAAGTTCTTGCTGTGGTGGCTCAGATCTGTGATTCCAGAACTTCAGAGGCTAAGACAGGAGGCTCAGGTGTTCAGAACCACCTCAGGCTCCAGAGTGAATCCAAGACCAGTGTGGGCTGCCTGAGACCTTGCAGAGAGAGAGATAGAGGAGCAGGGGGGAGGGATGGTGAGGAGCGGGGAGAAGGAGAGGGGGAGGGGGAAGAAAGGAGGAAGGGAGGGAGGGAAGGAGAAAGACTTCGAATTAAACACATTTTCAGTTAGAATCACTGAATAAAGAATAAGAATAAACTACAGAGTGAAAGAGAGAGGTGCATGTGTATACACACACACACACACACACACACAAGGGGGCGGGGGAGAGAGAACTTGGTGATGTAAGCACCTGGAATTGACTGTCTATGACCTGTGAGACCTTAGGGAAAGCAATGAGCATTTCACAGTGGTTGTCTGCGGTCCTTCTCATCCTTAGCTCTGTCTTTTTAATGACCCTTTTCTCTGTTTTCCTCCGGACATTTATCCTCACCATCTAAGGACTTTTCCTGCACGCGATTCCTGCCGCTTTGATTGGCCTTCCCACCCTCATGCACTGGGTGTCCATTTCACCACTCTGGAGAGTTCTTTCATTTGAGTCCTGGTTGCTCTCTCAGAGTTCACTGTCTCTGTGGTTTTTCTGTTTCCTTCACAGTTCTCAGGGTTTGGGCTGAATGCAGAAGCTCGATAAAGCAGTGACCACGTGGTGCTGTGTCTCCTGTGAAATAGTTGGTTCTCATCGGGCGGTATTGAATGGATTTTCTAAACAACCTTTTTATTTGTTTATATTTATTCTAACTTTTTGAGTGGAACAGGCTTTCCACACATAACCTAAAAGGCCCATTTCTAACTTTGGTACCATTGTTTCTAGGGTTGGATTTCTTTAGTCTTTGGCACAATCCTAGCCCCCCCCTCCACCCGCCCCATACACACAATCACTTTGTGGGGCGGGGAGGCTGCACCTCTTGGGTTCACTGCAGGGCAGACTTAGAGGAGATGAATGGTTTCCAAGACTGCATGTTCCCGAGTTTCAGATCCCATAGGACACTCGCTTCTCAGTCTGCATCTAATTTTTGCACAGCCGATAATTATTTATAGCACTTTAACTGACATATAATTCTGCTGAGAATAAAGTGGCAGGATTGTCAATAAGCTCGCCAATCATGCATTATTTTGGGCCTTTCTGTACAAACCTATTTTTCTAGCAGACCAAAAATTATCTTCATTTAGACTCTCCTTTTTGTGAATCCCACTCCTCCCCCATCATATCTGCTTGTGATTTGAACCTGAGAGTACTCAGAAGGCTGAATTTAGCAGTAATCACTCTGGATCTATCACACACTCTAACATACCCCTTTATTCATTTTTACCAGCAGTGTCACCCAAGATAGGAATAAGTGTCAAGGAAAAACCAGTGTATGTGTGTGTGTGTGTGGGGGGGTGCATGTTACGTTTTTAAATTGTTGAATTGGGTTCAGCAGATCAACAGCGATTGGCTCATGCACAGGCCTCTGAAGATCAAACAAAACACAACCATGGAGCACAGAGAGCCAGCTGCAGATCCAGAGCAGAGGAACTCATTTGGGGCGCTGGAGAAAATGGCTCAGTGGTTAAGCATCTGTTGCTCGTGCAGAGGACCGGGGTTGAGTTCCCGGCACTCACGTCAGGCAGATTACAACTGCTTGTAACTCTAGCTCCGGGACATCTGGCACACTCTTCTGGCCTCAGCGGACATACAACTTTTTAAAATGGAAGAAGAAAAGAAGAAATTGCTTTTGTTGGCAGTGACATAAGGACCTGGATGGTAAGGCGGGACTTGCTTGTAGCAAGGGCAAGGCTAGGGCCATGACCAAACTTTGCTGTTGGACCACTCCGCCACCACATTGCTCTTCCGTGCCTCCCTGCCAAGCTTATCTCCGCTTCCCATCTGTCTGCCCCCGGACGAGATGAAGTCTGAGCTTTCTATTTTCTACCCAAGACYGGGTGCCCACCTGATAAGGAGGAATCTTCCATCCGTGCCAGGCTCCTGGGGCTACTAAATCGGAGCTGTGAACTGTGGTCTCCACCAACAGAATGCCTTCCTGTTCTGGAGGCTTCTTATCTCGTATAGGACTTCTGCTGGAAGGGCTGGGTCCTTCTGAGAACTGAGGAAGAAAGTGTTCTTCACCTCTTCCGGGTTTGCCTCTTCCAGGTTTGCCTCTTCCGGTTTCTAGTACTTCCAGGAACTCCTTGGCTGTGGTTCTATCGCTCCAATCTCTGTCTCCATCTTTGCATGCCGAGCCTCTTTGTGTATCTTTGCCTTGTCTTCCCTCTGTGTCTCTCTGTCTCTAAATTTTCCCTTTCTACAAGGACATCAGTCCTTGGCACGGAGGCCTGTCCTGGTGATCTGCCTTAAGCTTGATTATCTCTGGAAAGAACCTGTCTTCAAATAAGGCCACATTCTGGGGTACTAGAGATTAGGACTTCTTATCTTTTGGGGGATGTATACATCAACCCAAGACACTGCCAAAAGTGTGTTCCCTGTCAGTTAAACTGCAAAACAACCACAATGGATGCATCTATACAAAGGCACATAGATGGCTGAGGGAACCCTTTCTGTGCCTAGATGGTATTAAACGAATAAGTGGGGAAAACCTTCAAAGAGTTATTATTAAGCCAGATGTTGTGGCCCATACCTTTAGTCCAAGCAGGTAGGAGGCAGACACATGTTCCTGTGAATTCTAGGCCAGCTAGGGCAACAAAGTGAAGCCCTTTTTTCAAAAAATAAAAGTATTGTTATTGCTCTTCTTGTTACTACTCTCAACACCCTCCTTGTTCAAGTTTTTGTCATTTACTCATTCATTCATTCATCTGTTCATTCATTCATCTGTTCACTCATTCATTTGTCATAAATTTGTTGTTAAATATGTTAGCTCCCATTCTAAAGGTAATGGATAAAACAGACACACATTCTGATCTTTGCTGCTCTGGCTTGCATATGACTTAAGTGTGTCAATGAAAGGCCTATGTGTTGGAAGTGTAGTGCCTAATGTGAGGGTATTGGTACAGATRTGGAGAKRGCTTTAGGAGGTGGGGCATGGACATAGGCTGCTAAGTCCCTTGAAGCATCCCACGGGTTGTTACAGCAGCATGCTCTCCGTTTCTTGTCTCATCCTGTGATTGCTCCTTCTTACATACACTCCCATCATTGTGTTGTTACCTCATGAGCTCTACAGCAGAGCCAGATGAYGCCAGCACCTTGTYGTTATATGTGCATAGCTATGAACTAAAAGAGCAYGGTATTGGTGATTTAACTATAGTCATGAACACTGGACAAGTGTTCTCATGGAGTTTATATTGTAGTTGGAGGAGACACATAAATTAAATATGCAATCGCACTAGATTAAAATCAATAAGTAAGGAAAGGCAAATGCCAAGAGAAATAATGATGCATTTTTAGTTAGGTGAAAAGCAACACTCAGGTTGYATAGATGGTATTGAAGATTTAGGTGTAAGGAAACTAAGACAGTAATGGRGAGACGAATTCCAGGCAKAAGGAGCTGTAATTACAGGGGCTGTGACATCACAGCATGGCCAGAGCATACCCAGAACAGATGACAATAACAAGGAGATGAATAATGCTAGACTGGGAGGAGCAGAGAGGGAGAGGTCTGGAGGAGATAAGGGTGAGAACAGGCAGCAGGAGAGGCTCCTGAGAGCATTGACCCTGAGGGATGCTGAAGGGAGGCTGGCCTTGAAGAGGCTCCTGAGAGCATTGACCCT
>BDUI01001091.1:66329-91742 GCA_002335545.1 Apodemus speciosus
TAAGCTACTATTGTTAATTTTTGTTTGTTTGTTTTCGAGACAGGGTTTCTCTGTATAGCCCTGGCTGTCCTGGAACTCACTCTGTAGACCAGGCTGGTCTTGAACTCAGAAATCCGCCTGCCTCTGCCTCCTAGAGTGCTGGGATTACAGGCGTGCACCACCACCACTRGGCTATTGTTAAATTTTTAAAWTTTTATTTTGATTTTCATAAATGGTATTTCTTAAGATCCCAACTCCAGCATTTCTAGAAGATTGTCTCTTCCTTATTGAAAATAGTCTTGGTACTTTTGTCAAAAATTATTCATGATACAGATGTTTCTTTTCTAAGGATTTCTGTTCCATCAGTTTAACTCGGTGCAAGAATCACTCTGTTCTAGAATCAGATGGCTCATCCTAGGTTAATATTCCAGATTGATTTGGCTATTCCAAGTCTCCTGAGATTGTATCTGAACTTTTGGGTGTATTTTTCTGTCCAGAAAATCAAAAACTGCACTGTGATGTTGTGGTTTGGATAGGGATTACAGTGACTCTGTTGGCTGCCTTGGGCAGTGCCAACATTTAAATTTTGTAGCCATTCATCATGGATGTGTCCCATCATTTCTATGGCAGTCCCAGGATCTCACTCTTGATGCTCTTGTCTTGATGCTCTACTGTCTGACTGTTCATTGCTCCACGTACAGAAATGATGCTGGTTTCCTGTGTTGACCCTGCACCCTGCTTCTGAGAGTAGTTACGTTTTTTGACTCTGAAAGTGTTTTGTGGAGTCTACTTTTCTGGGTATAAGATCATATAATTTGTGAACAGATAATTTTACTTCTTTCCAGCTTGATACCTTTCCTTTGACTTGCTCAGTGGCTCTAGCCAGTCCATGTTGCCTAGCAACAGTGCAGGCAAGCACCCTTGCTCATCTGGGGAAGCTTCTCCACTTCTCCAGTGGGCGTGGTTTCACTGTGGGCTTTTATGTTGAGGTGATTTCCCCCATTTCTAATTCAGGAGTCTTAATAACAAAAGGACGGTTTTACCAAATGTCTTTCCTTGACAACACAAATGTTGTGTTGGGCAGTGGTTTGTATCTCTGTCCCGCAATTTCTTCATGCTGGGTTCAGCTGTTCCTGTTTATATTCTTCTCAGCTTTCAGCTTTCTTCCTCATTGTCCCTCTCTGTCCCCAGCGCCCTCTGAAAGCTCCAGGTGAGGAGGTCATATTTCCTTTCTATTTGTGGACACTGATTCTGTCCTTTATCATGTTCCTGTGGGTATACTGAAGTCTCTAGTAAGTTGTACCAGCTTTTCTTGCTTCCTTTTTGATTATCTGTGTTTGAACTCTCAAATGCATGACAATTTTCATCAGTCCTCTTCTTCCAGCATGTGGGGCGTGGACATCAAACTTAAGTTGTGTTTTGGTGACAAATGCACCTTTATGTGCTGAGTCATCTTACTGGTATTTATCCTTTTGCTTTTTAACATGATAATCTCAGACTCAACTTTTGGGCAGGTGAGAAAAAACAAACATCCCCTCACCCCCATCTCACTCTGATCTCAAGGTTTCCCCAGTTTTGTTTCGTTTTAAACAAAAGCTATCATCCAGTTGTGTGTACTCTCTCAAACCTTTTACAGGTCTTCATCAACACCCCTCCCCACTTATATTCAGCCATTTATATAGCAATCCTCCTTGCTTCCTCAGACTGGCAGGGTAATTCTTTGACACACAGTTATGCATTGAGTTTAGGGATCAGACACACTTGAAAGATCAGGTGTCAAATCTTTAGAGCAAGTGACTTCTCAGGAAGCCCTTATGTGTGGGTTCTTTCAAATGTTCTAACCTCCCTATGTCAACTTTACATCTCTGCCCATCTTCTCTAGAGCTTGTCACTTGTGAAACCGTGCAGCTTGTACAAGCAGTGCCCACTCCCCACCCCAAAGGGAGGCAAAGTAAACAAAGCCAAGCAACCTTGTGCCCGCGCCTCACTCTCCTGAGGTCGTCACATATGTATGCAAACCTGCAATCAGGGTCTCTTGCACTTCTCTAGCTTGTGAACGGGAACTGGGCTTCTACTGCTTTAAGAATGAGTCACAAGGGGGAGAAGTTACTGAAAACATCCCAGAACCTAGGCACTGTTTCAGACTGATTTTCGTGAGCGTGCTTTCTTTTTGTAGGATGAACCTGTTTTCTAGCACTCCAACAGAGCCAGCTTGACAGTTGGCCTGTGTTGGTTGCTGTTTCTGCTAGGGAATGAGAGCTCGGAGTTTGTCACTGGTCACTGGAGATGCTTCCTTCCTGTCTGTATGTCTAGTATCAAAAGATGGTGGACAGGGAACGTTTACTGAGTAAACCACAGGGTGACAGAAAAATATCAAAACTGTGGTCTCAACTTGTTTCTCAGTCTAATCGTTTGCTTTTAAAACCAACCCCATCGTGCTTTGTTACAAAAAGTTCCTGAAATGCAAGTGTACCACATTCTTAACTCCGAAACATGGTGACTTTACTGACTTCTGCCAGGTGACATTTACTTTATAGCAGCACGTGTTAGAGAAACTTATCTTCAGATGTGCCGCTGGGCAGACGTGAAGTATCCATTGTAGCAACACATCTGTCACACATCACTGCTAAAATAACTTTCAGRTAACTGTACACAATAACTATGTCATTCTGCCAATTACACCCAATCCCGCCCAGTCTACAGCCAAAATGATGATGTGAACCGCTCGTATTTTTACAGTTTCATAGTCGTCTGCTTCTATCAAAGGCCAAATTTATGTTGTGAATTTGAGCCAGATTTTGTGGTTTTAAAATGATCTAAGCACTTCCCACCCCTACCTAAAATTTCCACCAATTGGCTAGAAAGTACTCAGATTTCTAAGTTTATTTCTACTGTAATTCCTTACATGTTCATTTTGTTAAATTTGCAGCACAAACCACTAGTCTTTTGCTACTGGCCTCCCTGATCAAGATCCAGGTTTAAACAAAATTGAGAAAGCCAAAGTAACAAGGCCCCCTGCTGGACACATCTCTTACCCCTCACACTGCCATTCTGCCTGCTGGATTTCTACACTTCCAATTTCAAGATTGTCAGGCCTTGCTTGAGAAGACAGCTCAGTATGTGAGCATACCTTCACAACTGTGTTCAAATCAGTTTTGTTTTTTTTTAATGTGATCAATTTTTTCGCAGCTTTTTAAGTATCAGCAGTTGCCATTTCTAGGCATTTATTTTTGATAAACCAGTAGATTTTTTTGTTTTGGTTTGGTTTTTGCTTTTCCAGACAGGGTTTCTTTGTATAGCTCTGGCTGTCCTGGAACTCGCTCTGTAGACCAGGCTGGCCTTGAACTCAGAACTCTGCCTGCCTCTGCCTCCTGAGTGCTGGGATTAAAGGCATGCACCACCACCGCCTGGCAACCAGTAGATTTTTAATACTTGTATTTAATTTTACACTATTAGTTAGTACAAACCTCTCACCATTACAGAAATGTTACCTTGTAAGAAAATACCTGAATCAAAGACGTGGCACAAGTCCATGTTCACTCCTGCCTGTAAAACAGACTAGAAGCAGACAGCCCAGGTCCACTGTGAGGGCCCAACAAGACGAGTGTATAGAGACCCAGGCTCTCCGGTTGTCCTCGCCACAATGGGGTAACTGGCATCTCTGCAGTGCCCAAGGTGACCTGCCCAAACTCCAAGCAATAAGGAGAACAGAGCAAACAAAGGCCATGCCATTGTTAAGAACACACGACACAGTGGTAGTAAGAAATGCAGGCAGATGACTAACTGAAAAGTCAGTTCTCATCACAGCGTGCAATGTAAGCTTGGATGCTGAGGGGACTGTCACACACCACTCCCTCACCTCCGGGTCTGCTGTTACCCGAAAACCCACTCAACTGGTGCTGCATTACATCCTTCGTCCTCTCGTCAACAGCAATAAATACAACACCAGTTGAGTGGGTCTTCAAGTACGTTTTATTGGTATAAAACCAAAATATGGTGATACGATTTTCAGAACTATGTGACAAAGACTGTTCCCTTGCAGTCTCTTTACTATGAAGAGGAAAATGCTAGTTCACAAAAAAGAACTTTATACAGTAACAAAACAAAGATAGTCCTTTATCAGAAAAGTAAAAAGTCAGTAATATTTGTTACAGCTTCTGCAAAAACTGAAAAGCAGGGAAAAACTTTTCAAACCATTTCTTTAATTTTCTCCTTTATTAAGTCATGATTCTGCTAAAAGTTTATCACCCATTACTTAGCCCTCCATCCTCTGGTGGCCCCCTCAACCTCGCAGGGCGCTTGCGCAGTGGCCACAGAACTGGGGCAGCTCAGCCACGGCGGCTTTGCCTGCACCTAACCACAGCCTTACTTCTTGACTTGTGTGCTTACAACATTAACGTTGTTCTTCATCTATATATATATAWAAAAATCCCAAAGTGATCTCAGAGCATCAAAGCTACAACACACACATAGCTAGTTTTGTTTAAAATATCTGTATCCCGAGCTTCCGTTTTTCTAAAGGAGGGTGACCCCAAAGTTACATATTGTGAAAGCCATTCCCCAAGGCGGCTGGCTCATTTAGAGGTGCCCAGGTGGACGAGAGCCATGATGGTCGTGTAGCTATGGAATAGATCCTCTTCCTTGACCTCGTTGCATCTCCTCAGTATGAAGTTCCCAGTGACTATGCGATCACATCCAATCTCCCCATTTCCAAAGAAGCCAAACAAGGGGACATTGGGAAACAACTTCCTAAAGGCATCGGCCTCGACATTGCCCTTGGCTCGGTAGTACTGGAAGCCTCGGCCAACGCACGCAAACATGAAGCCAATAGTGTTCTGTTCAGGGATGTTGGCTGCTTTGAGGCGCTGCATGGCGGCCTCAGCGGTCTTGGCATCGTTTACATCCTCAGTGAGGAGAACTGTGGCACTCTGGATTCTGTGCCCACTAAATGACAGTCCAACCACACCAGTGGCATCAATATCCAGAGGGTTCCTGGAAACAGAAACAGAAAATCACCAACACCTCCTGACTGACTGAGCTTTGGTCTGAGGTTTATCCCTCTTAGACAAGGATTAAAATAAACTTATTAAAAATAGGGCAGATCAAAAAAGGTAAGCAACTGCCCTTTTCAGCCACAAATACAAAGCTAGCTATACAAAAGCCTCTCCTGGATTGGTAGTGCCCAATCCCGGTCTGAGCACTCCAGGCGGGACCCAGCAGGCCTGTGGGCTCATGGGCACCCCCACACGTGCCTAGTCCTCACGGGCTTTGCATCATGGCATCTTACCCCATTCCAGCCATCCATAACTAAACTATGAAAAGATTATTAAAAACATAATAATCTTTTATTATTTATTAATAATCACGGAGGGTAATCTGACCTGTGCAGGTTTCGGCTTTGAGCTGACTAGCCTTTGAACAACTGAGTTCAATGCTTCTTGTCTGGTTTATTGCTTTGAGCCTGAATTTTGATCCAGCATATGCACAGCCCTCAGCTCCGGGCTGTTCTTGTCATTTAAGATGACTTCCACACAAGAGCCACAGAAAACTGTTTAAAACAAGCTGCTTCAGCCTCCCCTTAGAGTTCCCTTGCCCTTAAAACCTCAGTCTTCCTTATTAGTTTCCATGAAGCCTCTACTGCCCAGTTACACTCAACTATATACTGAAATAAAAGCCATGTGCGTTTATTTATGTTAGCCTCACTCAAATGACTTCTTCATTTGCAGGAGCAACACCACAAGGAAGACCAGAGCTATGAAATACAGCAACGGGTAATGCTGGAGAGTCTGATCTGACGTTCTTAAAAAACAACAAATCCGAGTTTAGTTCTTTGACTGCCAGCAGAAGTATGTTCAGTGAGTGTTTTGGCAAGAGTGGATGGAATGAACTGGTCTATTAGCAATTCGTTTCTTTTGTATTTTTGGAGACAGGACATCATTTCATAGCTTGGCTGGCCTGGAAGTCACCAGTGTAGTTAAAACTGGCCCTGAATTCAAGAGACTCTCCTGTTTTGCCTACTCAGAGTTACTGGAATTAAAGGCCTAACAACACTGCACTCTGCTTGAGTCCTCTAATTTCTTTTTTAAAAACCTAAAAAGTAAGGAGAACCTGGAGTCCTTTCCATTCACCCCCAAGAGAAGAGCAAAGTCCTCAGGCTTACTTCTCACAAGTCAGTGAAGACAAGTTGTCCACCTGGCCGCCAGCCAAGATGATGTTCATATTGCTGAAAGTGCTGACGACCCGATGCAGGTAATTACTGGCTCCCACCTTACAGCAGTTATAGCCGAAGACAAGGACCACACGAAGTTCAGGGTTATCCAGAAGACCTGCAGAAGCGAGGGGTAGAGACGGCCTTGAGACAGCATGAACTGTTGCTCCAGCTGACTGGCACTCCCAGTGTGTCCTGCAGTGTGGAAGCACTCGGTTTTCCAATTCTTAGAGCTTGACATTACTCACAAGTCTTAGTTACAATTTTTCCATTAATAAAACCTATAGCTCTTTGAATATAATATGCCTCACATAAGCAAGGACATTTTACAGAGTGCTACACAGACATGTTCGAGTGAGTGGCGGCAGTGGCAGCTCCACATCTGAGTTCCATGCACACCGGGACCTCGAGTTTATCTTATCAAATGTGCTCTGAAAGCAGCTTCCATCAGAGCAGGCAGCAGGGCTCAGGAGAGCCAGTGACCGCCTCCTGCCCAGAGCTCCACCTGAGCTTCTGGTACCTTATTTTCAAAGCATTAATTTGAAACCGATCAGTACGAAACAGCCATAGCCTTCCAGAGCAGTAAGGCCACTCCACAAGCCTGAAGCTCCAGGGGAGGAGGAGCCCTGCAGACCAGTGCTGGGAGACTGCCAACTAAGGATCAAGAATCCCATCACATTTAACACCGAGCTCCACGCATGCCAGCAACCTCCAGTTCTATCTTATCAAATGTTATCCTGCTCTGCGTCCCGGGAGCCAGCCATCCCAAGTCCAGTTAAACCTTAATGACAGAGCCCCTGTAAAGATAGCATGTGGCCTTCCTTCCTCTGCAGAGCCCACATCCACTCTCCTGAGTGGCTCTCCACCCTATGCTGAAAGTGATACTGAAAACCTCCTTTTAATAAAGGCCGACTACTTTACACCAGCTCATCCTGGAACTGTTCTGTGCTGAAATCTAGGTTAGTGTTACGTGCAAGTCACAGCGTGGAGCGGCGTCTCCACCCCAATGTTGCTGACAAGATAACCAATTCTAACAAATAATCCTTCTGACTTTGCTCCTAGGCCCATTTTAATTCTCTGATTGCAAACCACAGGTCTGAACAGTGCAAACAACAGTACCTCCAAGCACCCTACATCTCAAGCCAGTTCTGAAGGGTCCACTTTCTTACAGAAGAGCCTGGCACATTGAAAAAAGACCCTTTTGTTTTGTAGAACCAATTTTCTGAGAAGGAAAAAGCCTGTGGCAGCAAGAGTCAAGTCTATTTTAGAAACAAGATTGTTACTTCCAGGAAAATGACTACTTTGGGACAATGACATGGCTATTCAAAAGAAGTCAGGGTGAAGAGACACTGAGACACACACCCCTGCCCCTGCCCGAGCAGTCTCCAGGCCTTGAGCCCCCACAGCCCACACACTACAGGAGCAGTGCGCTTGTACCTGTGCAACCCTCTTGGACACCGAGGCTTCTGTGCAGGGCTCCCAGCCTCAGCCCTTCCTCTCCTGTTTACACCGCTTAGGATAGTGGCGAAGCCATTCTCGATGTATATCCTTCCTCTGATGCATAAACCCAAACTCTCCTTTGTTACACCATTTTTCTCTGGCTGGTCTTTTAGTTGGGACAAAGCTTCTTAACTTTTCCAAACCCATTTCCTTGTCTGTAGAGCAAAACTACTCCGAATAGGAACAGGACTCAACAGGTGACTTACATATTAGCAACGTGGAAGCAGAACAGGGAAGTGACGGTCTGAGGGCCATCGTGTAGCAGAAGCACATGTCTTCAGGCTAGCCCATCTACACACAGACGTGGAGTTTGCACTAAGTAACTTTTATGAGCAGTGGTAGTTTAAGCCCTATCATCCCCTCTGCAGGTGTGGATGATGAAAGGCCTTCACCCTGCCTTGCTGACTAACAGCAAGTTTCCTATCAAAGGCTGGCCTACTGCGATCACGCTTGCTTTCTCAAACTCTGTTGTAGTCTTTTKTTGTTGTTGTTGTTTTTGGTTTTTGGAGACAGGGTTTCTCTGTGTAGCCCTGGCTGTCCTGGAACTCATTCTATAGACCAGGCTGGCCTCGAACTCAGAAATCCGCCTGCCTCTGCTTCCCAAGTGCTGGGATTAAAGGCTTGCGCCACCACTCCCCGGTTCTGCTGTAGTCTTAACTGTTCACCAAGTTCATAACTATCTCTACTTTTTCTTCTAAAAACTTTTATAATAAATGGGTACTAGAAATAGTTTTAAAAGCCTAAGTTTTTCAGTTTTAAATAACAAAAATAAGACAAAATTATCAGTAAGAGCTTACTGAAGATCAAGATTTCTTTTGAAATTCAATTACAATTAAATGTATGCATGCTTGGACCTTACCTCACAAGTGTCTATAGTTCTAGTTCCAGGGAATCTGATGTCCTTTTCTGCTCTCCATGGGCAGGAGGCACATATATGCTACATACACTTGCAAACAAAACACTCATACAAGCTTATTGGCAGAATATTTATAAAAATGTTCATCTCTAGGCATCTAGGACTTCATGGCAAATAAATTAACTTGAAACCAATTCTACCAATCATCAACAGCCTGTCAACAGCAGCCTAGCAGCTGCCAGCCAACCAAAACTAAAACAGAGCAAGTGAATCAATAAAATGAGCAAGTAATAGTAATTAACAGTGTCGGTGCACCTTTAAACCCAGCACTCAGGAGGCAGAGGCAGGAGGATCTCTGAGTTGAGTTTAAGGGTAGCAAGAACTACATAGTGAGATCCCGTCTCAAACCAAACAAATCAACCAGTAGATAACAGTAACTTACCCACTTCAGTAAGTTGGTGTCTTTCAAGTGTTAAATTCTTGGAGTCCTTAATAAAATGAAAGGGCTGAATTTTTATTCCTTCAATTTGAGGGAATAATAAAGCAAAACCAGATTCTCCAATTTCTATTTCCTGAGGTCGATTGCTACCTGATCCCATTGGAGTCACTAGGGAGAAAAAGACAGTATCATGAGGACATCTCACAGAACCTGGACTTAGTAAGAGACACACAAACGACCCATCCCATCCTCCCAAGTGCAGGTTAGGCTGTCAAACAGCTGCTCCTAGAGAAAGAGCTCTCTGGCGACTTGAGGGTGGCAATGGTGCAGCACACTTTCAAGTATGTTCAGAAACGAAGCTTTACAAACAAAAATTATCCAAGCTGAGCAGTGGCTGAATCTGGACGGAAGGGAACTGAGTTTCAGTTCCCAGTCTAACTCTAGTCCCAGGAGATCTGCTACCCTCTTCTGGGTCCATGAGCACCAGGCATGCATGTAGTGCACAGAGATATAAGCAGGCAAAATGCCATAAATCTTTTTCAGTGTTAAGTGTCTAAAAACTCAAACCAGGGTGGGGTGGGGGATATTCAAAGAAAAGGAAAAAAAAAAAAACCATGAGGACAAATCCCACATGATTGTGAGCTTAAAACATGAAAGAAAAATGCAGGTGCATGATAAGGCGTGTGATGGGGTCTTGGTGGTTAACCTGATAGGATTGAGGACCCCCACCGACGCCGGGCACTCAGTGAGGGATCTAGATTAGGTTGGGATAAGACAGACCTTGAACCTGGGCAGCACCGTTCCAGAGCCTAGAGTCCTGCAGCCAAGCACGCTGGGCTCCTCAGTAAGGACAGTGGGACTAGCTTTCAAGCCCCTCACACGACTCCCTACAAGGATGCACCCTTGAACTGTGAACTAAGCAAGTTCCCCATGCAGACAGTGTTTGCTAAGTATTTTGTTCCAACAGTAAATGAGCAACTCTGCTACAAAGCCTAGGAGGGAAACCTAAACAGTGTTTAACTGTTTAGTTAATGTTGATGGTCCAAACTAAAACTACAGCAGTGAGTGAACCACGTCACAAGTCAACATACAAGTACCCAGTATGCACACAAAAGGTCTTCGAGGCGGCTGGTCATTAGAGAGATTCCAAGAAAACACTCAAAGGAGCATCTACCTTCCTACCAACCAGCCAGGCTGCCGCCACAGGCAGGGACCGCGTGGCAAGGGTGCACAACAGGTGCAACCCTCAGCCTCGCTCACCAAGGACGCCATGGCAGAACTTTGGAAAATTAGCAGTTTCTTTTTGAGTTAAATATACATCAATGCTAAGAACAAACAAGTTCACGTCTTAAGTTTCAGAGAAAATTACACGAAAGTAACATCCTCATTCACGATACCTAGGACCAGAAACCCAGTCTATGAAAAGCAGAATGGGAAATAAATCTTGTCCCTTATATCACAGAATGACTCAAAATGCTTAAATGTAGGGCTGGGGACATGGCTCAGTTTGGTAGTATCTGCTGTATAGGCATGAAGACCAGAGTCTGGAAGTCCTCCCCACACCTAACGCCCAAACAAGCAAAGGTCGGGCAACAGAGAAAGCAGAAAAAGGAAGGGGGGGAGAGGGGGAGGACCCGGGCACGCATTTAAGCCCAGCACTTGGGAGGCAGAGGCAGGGGGATTTCTGAGTTCGAGGCCAGCCTGGTCTACAGAGTGAGTTCCAGGACAGCCAGGGCTACACAGAGAAACCCTGTCTCGAAAAATAAATAAATAAATAAATAAATAAATAAATAAATAAATAAATAAAGCAGAAAAAGGAAATCTAGCTAGAACATGAGAGGCCCTGTATCAAAAGAAMTGAAGAAGATACTTGACAACCTCTAATCTCCTCATGCACGCACTTAGACACACTCACAGGCACGCAAACATGCACGCACGCACACACTTACACTCATKGGCACCTGCACACACATTTTAAAAGAATTACTGATCATTTTAACATGAATGAATCTCCAAACCACACTTATTTCTGTCGAACGAGAGAGCTAAAACACAAAAGGACAACCATTATGACGCTGGCGGGCAAGAGTAACCACACAATCGGAAGAGGCGCTCTGAGAGGCTGTCAGGAGAGAATGAACTACTAAGGCTCAAAGATGGAGTGACACCATGACCAAAGCAACTTTTACAAAAGGAAGCGTTTAACTGGGGGCTTGTTTATAGTTTCACAGGCTCAGCCCATCATCATCATGGCTGGGAGCACCGAGGCAGGCGGGCACGACTCTGTAGAAGTGGTTGGGAGCTGCATCCAGAGCCACAGCAGAGAAGGGGACTGGGTCTGGCCTGGGCTTTTGAAATCTGAAAGCCCATCCCCCAAAACAAACTTCCTCCAACAAGGCCACACCTTGTAATCCTTACAAACAGTTCCTCCCCCAGGAGGCTGGGGGGGGGATTCTTATTTAAATCAGCACAACAGATTTGCTGGGCCCTCACCAGGGGAGGCCATACCCTGGCTGGAATGGGATTTGATATTTAGCCTCTAACATAAGATCATAAGGACTTAAAACAACACCAAGCCAAAGCTGCTTCAGGACAGGGCAGCAACAAAGGGAAAGTCGCAAGTGCCACCCACTGGGGGGTGGGGAGGGGAGACCAGCCTGCTACCCGAGGCTGGCCTTTTCTTTCCTGCCCCTATTCCTGTAACAGAAAACTTAAAAGGAGGCCCTGTGGGCGGTGGTGGCGCACGCCGGTAATCCCAGCACTCTGGGAGGCAGAGGCAGGGGGATTTTTGACTGTGTCTAGGAAAGCCACATTGGAAGTAATGGACAGACTAAGGTATGAGAAATGAGAGCTACTGCTACTTAACCAGAAGACAGGAATCATCCAACAGGAACCAGTAATGATAAATAAAAAGGCTACCGGACACTTAATGCCAAGGCAAATCCTGGAAGAAACCCACTGCACAGCTATTGCTTCATTAGTGTGTGAGCAGCTATGCAGCCCCTATTCATCCGCAAACACTGGAGCCCTTTGTGTTTCACTGCACGAGACACGGACATGCAAACATCTTTCAGGATGCTTGTGTGGGGACCCAGGGGTGGCGAGGGTGCAGCAGGCACCTCACCAAGCTCTGTTTAAAGCTCCGGAAAATAGCAATACCTAACTAACATCTTTTTGCCGCATGGTTTGTTCTAAATGCCACAGATGTGTTACGTCACTACCTCTTCACAGTCTTCCAAAGATCCAATTTCACCGATGAAGAAACGGATGGGTTTAAGCTGTTCAGAGTAACAGGCACACTAAGTGGTGCAGCTGGAATCCTAACTCACGTCTTACCCACTGCACCATAGCTACATCAACAGGAAACAATACAAACACTAACGGCAAACATGTGCCATGCTGGCGACACGCAGAGAACAGGCCCACAAACCTGTCACTCTCAGTCGCTCCTACCTGCAAGTAACAAGAGTGGGGGAGCTGAGCGGACTGGACAGGCTGCAGGTCTTTCCTAATCTGGGGTAGAAAGAATGAGATTCTTCCTCCCTGTGACTGGCTGAGAGAAGACAGAGAGGACACTTTGCTCTTAGGCAGCCCTGAGATCTCAACTATTGACCTCCACAACTTGAGAGATATTTTAAGTATGAAGTAACAGCATGGCAAGGATGACTAATGTTGTTTTAGATGATCAAAAATGTAAATGTACTTTTCAGCTATAAATATTTCACCAATCCATGGGACCCTACATCAAACCAAGGCAAGAAATGAACTGTTAATTTCTCTCACCTACAATTCCTGGGGTCACAATCCCAAGGACTTGGCACTGCTTGGGAAAAAGCTTCTCCAGGGCACATGCTGTCTCCATAGTAGTTCTCTTCCTCGCTGTAATGATACAGTCATACAACTGTCAAATCTGACAATGTTAAAAAACAATAACAATAAAACAGGCTATGAGGCTGGGGGTGTAGGTCAGTTGGTAGAATGTATGCACAAAGCCCTAGGTTCAATCATCAGCGACAGCGCTGCATAACCCGAGCAGGTACATGCTGTAATCCTAGCACTGTAAGGTGGAAGCAGGATGATTAGGAGGAGTTCAGGGTCATCCTTGGCTATACAGTGAGTTTTGAGGCCAGCCTGGGCTACATGTGACCTTGTCTCAAAGAAAAAAGAAAAAACAATGGATGGATGGGTGGGTGGTGAATGGATAATTGATGGATAAGGGTTTTCCCCACTTTGGTGCCTGTTTTATTCAACTTCTAGCCCTAACCTTTGCCGCTACCACTTTGCCCTAATGGCTCAGCCCTGAGTTCAAGAGGTGATATTTCCTGGACCTCTCTGTTCAACTGACTTCACAGCATAACTACTATGTGATTCCACTCAGTTAGATTCAAGTCAGACAATGTCCAAATCAAAAGTCTAGGATGCAGGGTTCATCTTGGATTCTTGGTCCGTATTTTCTGTTAGCAAGCCAAGAATGCATACTGTTTGTAAATAGCTTTGGTAATAAAACCTCGCAGTACTACTTTATACATGAGGAGGCTTGGATAACCAAAGACAGGCTCTTGTTTTAATAAAGAGAAGTACACCCGGAAGATTAAATTATTTGAAAACAAGAAAAATATCTTTCTGAAAAACCTCATTCCATCCATCGGTCCATCCAGTTGCACCACGAGGTGAGACATCATCACTCTGCAGCACAAAGGGCTCCTCCCTCCGCTCAGGCCAGACGCAGGCACACATATAGAAGCAGTGCCCAACAGTCTCAGAAGGCCTGCTCTCAGGCCTGGGACAGTATCGAAAACAGAAACGAACAAGAGCAAAACATCTAACTCTGGACTCCATCACTACCTCTTTTGTGGCCACGGCACTCTTCCAAGCTGATGAAAGTTTCAGAATCTGCCATGTAGAGAACTGTCTGTGGTAAGATTCGAACATTCTGCAAAGAAAAAGAGAATGGGACCCTGTGACTCTGAGCTTGCCTCTGTGTTTCCTCCAGGCACCTGTCTGGGCCACTGAAGCCCCTCCACCCTGAGTCCCACCCCCTCACGTCTCACCTGTCGCTCCAACTCTTGTGAGGACCTACTATTTTCGTTTTTGTGTCAAACTTATCTCAGGTCTTAAGTTCATTTTCATAAAGCTCATTCAATCTTTTAGAACAGACATCACAGTAAGAAGCATCTCAACAGAGGGCAGCCTGTGCACCCCTCTGTGGCCTTCAGTGCCAGCCCCCCAGCTCAGTATTTCAGCCCTGCTCACACTTGTACAAACCAGCTCCCTTGCTGCCAGGCACCTCAGAGCACACCTCTCAACCTCAGGATCTGCACCTCCATGCAGCATCCTTTACAGCCCAGCCTACCATTCTTGTTTGTGTGGTCTCAACTCTGAGCAGGGCTTTCCTAAGTCTCACCTGGTAGACAATTATCAAGGGCTGAACTAAATGAGGAGAGACTTTCCAAGTTCTTCCTGTAGGAGTGGGATAAGGAGCAGCACATCTGCCTTGTAATGGGGTGATGCGGGTGTTTCAGAGAGGGTCTAGATAAACTCAGGAAGAACACTCGACAGTGCGCCACACAGTGGGGGTGGGTAAGACCTGTGACCTATGGATACAAACTCTTGGTCTCACCTGGCATTTCTAAAAAGTCTAACTAGTTGCTGCAATTTAAAATCCCACAGAACTTTAACCTATTTCCCGATCCTTTTGATAAAACTACAGAAATACTCAGACTGCTGACCTTTCAGCCATGGCAAGGCAGACCTGCAGTACCTACAGCCACTAGACCCCCTCGGGCTCCTTTCTGACGTTGAGTTGTTTCTGTCTGTAATGCCTGCTGAGCAAAGGAGTCAGGGCCCGACCCTGCCTCTGCCATCAACAGCAGGTAACTTTCACAAAGCAGGTACCTAATTTCTTGAGCTTCCTATGTTTAAACAAACATTCAAGCCTCATCTCTAACTCTCACTAGAAACTGACTACGACAAGCCTCAAAAGGAGACACTCACTGTAGCATAAGGCAGCTAGGACTACACTACTCCAAGTTACAAATGGCAAGCTGTCTTATAAAAGTTGAAAATATTTCTAACAGGAAGTTAAGCAACTTATATCTATTAAAATACTCAATCCACAAGGTGATCTGGAAACAGAGAAAACAGCATATATGGCTTAGTCGCCATGTTTCTGTCTCACCATGAGTAATTTTTTAAGGCCATTTTAACTTTAATAGTCACATTACAAGTTTTTAACATCCATCAAAAATATATAGTCTTATACCATAAGTAACATGTTATATGCATTATCTTTTTGCCATTTAATCCTTCTAAGAACCCTGTAAGCGTACAAGAGAATTATTGTTCTTCTTTACAATTTGTGGAAATAGAATTCAAGGCTTGGAGAGGTCAAAGTTATATCGCTAGCTTGAGCCAAACCATCTAAGATTATCTGTATATAACAGCCACTACCTACCACATGTAGAATAATGCCTACTGCAGTAAAAAGGTGAGAGTGACAGGACGTGTAAAAGAGCATTTAAAAAAAAACCCGCATATTCTATTCCCCACAGAAAACATCGTAGCTTATCTATGCTTGTATTAATCTAGACTACACTAATATGACTTACTAATCTGTTTCTCAAATTTATCAACGTTTAAAACTTTTTATTTTATGTGTATGTGTCTTAAGTGTGTGCCATGTGTGTAGGGTGCCCTCAGAAGCCAGTTGTAGTTACAGGCTGCTGTGACCCCTGATGTGGGTGCTAGGAGTGAACTTGGGTCCTCTGGAAAAGAAACCAACGATCCTAATCACGGAGCCATTTCTCCAGACCCTTTATCAAGATTCTCTTATCATTGAAGGTTATAATTTAATGACTTATTCTACCAAACAGCAGATTTTTAGGCTTCCTCACTGTACATGATGCTCCAGTAGTAGACTGTGGGCTTTGATCAATGTATCAGAGAAACAGTACTCCAAAAGGCATGAGGGATGTGAGTCCAAGAGTCCAAAAGGGCAAAGAAGAAAACCTAAACAAGACAGTATGGAAAAAAGACACCACATCTGGGACTAGCACAGTAAAAATAAAACCCAGAGCTTGGAGAGATGACTCAGCCTTTCAGAGGATTGCTGCTCTTTCAGAGGACGGAGTTCATATAGCTCACAATCCATTCTTCTGGCCTCCACGGGAATGTACACATATTCAGATATGTTAGACAGATACCGCGCGCACATACACACATGCACTAAGAGCCAGGATTCCTAGACACCCGGGAGCTCTCAGACCAAGCCACTAACCAAACAACATACTCAGGAGGACCCCTGCACATATACAGGAGACATGCAGTTCAGTCTCCATGGCTACCTCGTCTGGCCTCAGTGGGAGAGGAAATGCATAATCTGGCAGAGACTTGATGTGCATGTGGGGTGGGGTGGGGTGTGGGGGAAGGTATGGAGGGTCACCTTCTCAGAGAAGGGGAGGGGGGTGGGACTCTGAGCCAGGTTTCCCACTGACAATACAGGAGGTATAAATATGAACAGAGAGGAAGTGAGACAGAATCTTCTGTTGTCCTGGATGTGCCTAAGGCAACTCATGTGTCCCCACGTACTGGCAGAAACACGGCTGCAGATATACACAAGTCACTCACCTCTCTTAATTCAATAATTCAAATGTGTGGGGGAGGGGCCGAATCCATACTATATTTACAAACTTTGTCTTTATTTCCTAGTCTAAATTTACTTTATATGAGGTATAAATAATCTAGAGATTTTAATTTAAATATAAGGGTGGGCTATATAGGTTAGCAGAAATACTATACCACTTTATAAGGGACCTGAGCATCTGTGGACTTCAATATGGGGCAACTAATACCCTGACAATACCAAAAAACAATTGCATATGCAGATATATACAAATATTCCTGTCTTGGCTAGAGGCAGCAAACCCTTACTTACACAGTACTGACCTTAGATTCTAAATTAAATACCGTTCTCCACTAAAAGAAACCAAGGCTATTAGAGAAATCACTAATTTCTTGAATGAAGCAGGTGAAATACAAGCTGAAGACATTTGGTGCTAAAAGTCATCCCTAAGAGACAAAAATCTGTCTTGAGAGCACACTAGTCACACACAGGCTGTACGAGTACCAAGGAAATTCTAACAGTAACAGATACATCTCTAAATAAGAGACCAAGAGTGTGTGTGAGTGCTCCGTGAACAAACTGAAAGAGAGTGAAAGGTTTCAGAGTCTGTACACACTGCTTCTGGCAGACACCACTTGATCAAGTAACTTAAGGTAATGGGATAAAAGATATAATAAATCAGTCATACCCAACTTGTGAATGTTTTACAAATTAACTGGCCTTGAACTTTAAGTGTTGGGGCTTGTACAAAAGGGCAGTCAAGTTGGAGAAACATACAAACCAAAGTGTGTCTTTTGGTTAGTCATTGAAACTGAATCGAATCCTTTTGCTCTCAAGAAAAGCACTGGGACAAAATCTGAGTGGAAAGCTGCAGACTAGAGTGTAGTGTGTTTGCAGTCCCTTCCTGAAGGCTGTACTTGTTACAGCTTTTATTTGGTACTCAGATTATCTCCAATTTGACTAGTGGGGCCCCACTTCAGGGTACCTTCAAATGTCTTTTAGGTACTGTATTCTTAGTTTCCTTTCTGTTACTGTGATAAAGACCATCATGAAAAGCAATCTGGGGAGTAAAGGGTCCCCGAAGAAAGCCAAGGCAGACACTGAAGCAGAAGCCATAATCGGGTGCTGCTCCCCGGACTGTTCTCCACGGCTTGCTCAGTTGGTTTTCTAATAAACTCTAGGACCACCGGCTAGGGGGCTGTGTAGCCTACAGTGTGTTTGGGGGGGGGGGGTGTCCCACACCAAACATTAATCAAGAAAGTGCCCTACAGACTTGCCTACTGGCCAGTCTTTGTACTTTGAGTTCCCTCTTTCTGGATCAGGTTGAAAACCAAACCCAAACAAAACAACAACAAAAACCCCTTTAACCAACTCTTATACCAATGATAATTTCCTAATTTGGAGGCTATATTGTGGTTAAGTAGAACATTCCTATTTGCCTATTATACATACTAAGTGATAATAGAGCCTCAAATTGGCAATTTCCTCACAAGGGCCCCTGCCACTCAGTAGGATACTGGAGATTCACTATCAGCTCTATAATCTGTCTTCACCTCCCCAAACATCGACTCTCCTGGATCCAGAGACAAAAATGAGGGAAGGACTGCGGTTTAAGTATTTGGGTAGAAGTTTTAGTTCTTCCAGTTCTAGTGTATGACCATGGGCAGGCAATACCCAATGCCTTCATTGCAAAATAGAGGCAAGTTAAGGAAGGCTGTGTAGGGTGTTGTTAATAGTGGACACCTGGATACTTCAATTGCCCAACATCTAATAATGAATAAACCGCAGCACGCCCTTGCAAAAGCTGACGCTTACTGCAAAAAACAGAATATGAGCAAAGGTTCCCCGAGTTAACAAAAGCAAGGACAAATATCACAATCGTGATTTTATAAAAGTTCTCAAGGATGGCCCACTCGCCCTGCAAGACACAACTCCATACTTGCCTCAAGCGCCTCGGCCACCACACGGACCAAGCAATGTCCCTCCAGGTGGCCCGCCTCCGCCACACCCGCGGAGATCCAGGTCACGCTGCGATGGGTCCGCAGCACTCTGCGCACACACTCCCTCCACAGGCGGCATACTCTGGGGACGCAAAAGCACAAAGGGTTGCCGCCGGGCGGCCCGTTCCCATCGTCAGCAGCCTCGCAGCGCCAGCCAAGCACTAGGACACCCGGGCAGGGGTCCTGGCAAAGGCGAACCCGCCACCCTCCGGGACGAAGGTCTCCTCCCGCCCCTTCGCCCTCACCCGGCTACCCGAAGCAGCGCTTTGGCCGGCAGGAAGGTAAACACACGCTCCACCACCTCCGCAAGGTTACTCAGCACGTAGGTGCTTCGCGGATCTGTGGAGCCGCCGCCCGCCGGCTCCATTCCTCGCCTACCGGCCCGAAAGCCCTACGGAGGCTCAGAGGAACCCGAGCGGCCGGCGCACCGCCGACAACCGGAGCTCACTGAGCAGGCGCGCGCCACTTCCGGTGGGCCGCTTCCGGCACTGGAAGCGCCGCTTTGGCCGCGCACCGGCCTGCACTGTTCCGCCCGGAAGGGATCGGTTGCAGCCTGGCGTTTAAGTGGTCTGCAAACACTGTATTTGGTGAATTTGGTTTACTCGTTAGCTCTTAAGTTTTAAGCAAGTAGACATAGATAGCACTCGCCATTCCTTGGCCACTATTAATTGCTACAGAACATGCCAAACCAGACAGATATTTTCACACAGGAGCCATTATTCTTTGGCTCGTGCTGGTTCTTCACTGCAGGGCTACAGAGTAACAGGGGATGCGACCCAACAACCTTAGGTGATTCCCATATATTCCCAAACCAAAAATAAGAGCAGAGGCAGCTTCTTTTCGCCTGACTAGGCTGTCTCTTGATTGAGGGGCACTTCGTCCCCAGCTACTTGGTCTAACCTGGTGCTTCTTGTTTTGGCCTCGTGACTCTTTACACTGTGATAACCCATTAGAACATTTTGAGTGGACAAGATGGTGGTTGTTTGAAATCTAGCAAGCTGGAGGTAGAAGGATCAAAAGCCGTAAACAATCTGGGCCCAACCCCGAAATATGTAAGATAACACAAAACACATCAACAAGCCCGCCATAACAAACTGCCACTTTACTCTGGAAACCTTAAGGCTTAATAGCAAACATATGGATGCATCATACAATCTCCAAAACTCCACGATACACTGAGAATGTGTGAAAACTTAAATGCTTCCCGTTAATATGAACCCCTAGAAGCTTTGGGGTCTCCAGGAGTCCTAAGTCCTACTCCAGAGCTAACGGCTCAAACTGCCCTGTGCTCCATTCTCACCAGGCACAGGCTAGGTGGGGGAGGGGAAGACATGTGACCAGGACTAGGCAATGAGTATCAAGGGCCAATATGATTAAGAGGAGGGCTTCTGAACATTTCCTCAGCGAAGGCAACCTTCAGAGAAAACCACTGTTTCTGAATGAAGTAGGGCGGCTGTACATGGAGACATAACCTTCAAACCAAACATGAAACTGGCACAGGAATTTCAGTCAAGGAGAAAACGTATTTTCCAAACATCCTAGAGCTTTCCTTCCGGTGAGATCTACAGATAGTGGTGTGTACAGGGCCCTGAGTATACAAGAGGAACTGTGCTACTAGCACCCTAAGAACATTAGAGACATTAAGTAAAACAGCACTAGAAACCCGCATGTATTTGAATTTAAAGAACGCAGTAAAGGAAATGGTTAAAGAAAAACTGAATACACAATGTGGGTACACACCAATTCTATCTATCTTCATCTTCACTTCTGAAACCTCCCCACACCCCATCTTCTCTTTAAATAGCCTACATTAGAAATCCAATACAGAGCCTAAAGACACCTGAATCATAGCATCTCGTATGAGGGAAAGGTGACAAAAACTGATTTTTAAATGGTTCTTTATTCATAAACTTGATGCAAGTTTACAAAATTTACTGTACATTGCCAAATAAATCTGCAATGAAAAATAAAATCCAAAAAAATAAAAACAAAAATAAAACCCAAAGCATGCCAAATGTGCAGCTGTCAATCTGCTAGCCATTAGGAAATTAGAATTCAATAATGTATTCAAGATTTTGCCTTAGGCATAAGGAACTTTATAATGTGTTGAAGACTTCTGCCTTGTCACTTGTCATCTGAGCCACTGGCAATTATTTATTTAAGGTAGCCAAGTGACCAAGAATACCAGATATCTTTACTGCCCTCTTAACCAACAGAATCAAGAGAAACTAAAACCACACATAAAATGCACGAGTGCCTTGTCTCCTAGATGTGGTTTACAAATTTAAAAAAAAAAAAATCTCAAATCAAATATATAAGAAATACCATTGAACTTTGTACTGGTTTGTGCAGGAAAATGTGCTTCTGGGTTTCTTTTTTAAAAGTGCTTAAATAGCTAGATTTAAATCAAACATGGATAAAAAAAAAATCTATTACCAACCAAAGAGGACTGATTCAGGTAAGGCAATAAAATGCAAAATACATTGATTTGTGTCACATTTTATAAAAGAATTAACATAGGCTGAATTCCTATTGGTCTTTTGATGTAAAAGCCACTGCATGACTATAGCAAAAATTTAAGGATCTCCAATTTAGGTACCTTTCATAATTTTGCTCAAAGAGTCTGTCTTTGTGCCAATCATTTCCTAAGTTTTACAGTTTCATGTCGATTGCAACCCCCCACTGATTGAGGGAAAGGTGAACCGACCTCCTCCTCCTCCTCCTCGTGCTTTAGAATCTCAGGCTCTTCCTAGCAGGAACTGTCGAACCAGCAGGAGGCAGGCTCTGTCCCACAGGACCTGTTGCCCCAGTGGGAATTCCTGCTCGCGACCGCTGCCTGGCTTAGCTGTACCCTAACATGATACAATTATGATCATACTTTCAGATTATTTCAAACCTTCACACAACCATGAAAAAGTGTAACAATTTAATGAAGAGGCTTCCTGTCATAATTTTGGCAATAAAATGATTTCAGACCTGAAAAAGCTATGGTTTAGAAGACCTAAAATTTCTAAACCAGTATTGACCATCAGTTAAACTTTTATTGGCTCTAAACAAACAGGATTTTGCAAGTCTTCATACCCCATAGGCTCAATATAGAAAGTTACTGTCAAATCACAGCTGCAGTAAACTGATGCTGGCTTCCCTGCTTAAAGATTTCACTTTTCAAGAAAGAGGTGGGAGGGAGTGGCTATTGTGTGTACTTATCAGGAAAAATACAGTAAAGGCCCCACTGCTCAGTCCCAGATACCTAAAGTGAGCAAAATGAAAAGGCTGTAACTGGATGTCGGTTGACAGATTATCCACTAAATGATCTATTAGCTAATGTCTTCGGTACTGCTGTTATACGGGCACTCAAAGCTTATGTCTGTACGGTGGAACGATTTTCTTTAAAGCAACATTGGTCCAGACATATGTCAATGTAGTTAGCCATCTTCCTTTGGAGGTGTGTACCAGCCTGAAATAAAATGGGAAAAGGTTAACTACATCAATCTTGAAGCAGTTAGAATACGGCAATACTAAGATCAGGTCCAGTTCTACTCATAATTGTGTTGTTTAATCCTACTGTAGAAACTTAAACTTGCTGTTTAGTTATTAACCCGGCATTCTGATACCTGATTTGGTTACTGCTTATGACTAACACATACTTGGATTTTCAGCATCTCTGTATGAATGGTACTCCTAGTTGACTGTGACAGTATGGACTAACAGCTACATGTTAACCTTCCATCTCAGTTTTGTATTTTAAAGCAAACCGCAAAGTATCCCACACACAAAATTCTGGTGACCAGAATTTAAAACAAACAAACAAATTAGTAAGGAAAGTGCTCTCATCATATTAAAATTCCAGCTATGTGAGGCAGTTCATCACAGAGTTAGTATCTCATAATGTATGACTAAACAAGTTACTCATGATAAGGACACAATTTTATCAACTTAAAACAAGTACGAAGATATAAAACTTTAAAAATTAGAATTGCTCTCTTCTAATTCTGAATCCACTGCTCTTCCATCAATGCAAGGCTCTTTGTCTCTCTCAAATACATTTTCTATAAACATCTTCTGAACACCAACTGTAGGGTTTGCTTTGGGAAAGAAAAGGGGGGAACGTGACTGCTGGCTCAGGCTCCACACAAGTGCAAGCTCTCACACACGGGCACCTGGATGCTCAGTCCTGCATGGTACAAAGCCGGCGTTGGAACGAACTCATCTCATGTACTTACTAGAAATGACTACTACACAAGCCTGGGCTCAACCTCGTGGTTTTTTTGTTTTGTTTGGTTTGGTTTTGTTTGGTTTGGTTTTTTTGAGACAGGGTTTCTCTGTGTAGCCCTGGCTGTCCTGGAACTCACTCTGTAGACCAGGCTGGCCTTGAACTCAGAAATCCACCTGCCTCTGCCTCCCAAGGGCTGGGATTAAAGGCGTGCGCCACCACTGCCCGGCTCGACCTCATGTTTTAAGACCTTCCTTTGAAGTTTCAAGATTTGGTTTTGAATACTATTACYAAAAGAATCACGGGAAAAGTGACAAGTTGGCTTTGTCATTAAAATAGAGTGCAAGACAAATTCCAAACTTACAAACTAATATGCCTATGTAAGTGTGTACACAGAGGTCAACATACTGTGTCTTCCTCAAATCTTTTTTTTTTCTTTTTTTCTTTTTTTCTTTTTTTGGAGATGGTTCTCAACTTGGAGCTCAATGATTCTGACTGGCTGGCCAGCAAACCCAAGACGCTTTCCTTCTCTGCTCCCGCACAGCYGGGATCAGAAGCATCCACTGCCACACCTGACTAATCATGTACATTCTGGGAACAAACTTAGGGCCTCAAGCATGGTAATTTCTCAGCCCAACTAGCACATTTCTACCTCAGTTAAGACCATTTACTACAGTACTTACCCTAAGATCCCTACCCTTCTACTCTGCACAAGAGAGTGAGCTTCCCTTCCTCCACTACATGAATTTTTATTCACGCACTTGGTCGCACAGTGCTCTGCATAGGCACTATTCTTTTTCTTCATGTTTTCTAACAGATACTTTGCCAACTTCAGATGAGGAAAATAGGGATGAAAGAGATCACAGAGGCTGGCAAATTAGCTCAGTGGGTGAAGGTACTTGCCGCCGAGCSAGACAACCTGAGTTTGACTCTCAGCACCCACATGGTGTGTGCAATGGCAAACACATACACACAGAAACAAATTTCTCTTCTAAATAAATCTGAGGACTTGTTCAAAGCCACAGAGCTTGGAGTAACATAAATGGCACTTGCAAATAGGCGAGGTGGTGCAGACCTACAATCCTAGCTACTGGGAAGACTAAAGCAGAAGGACTCCAAGTTCAAGTCTTGCCTGGACTACGGAGTGATCTCAAAGCCAGCCTGGAAAACTTAGTGAGATCTTAAAAGGTGAAACAAAAAAAGAAAAGAAAATCAAGAACCAGAAGAGACACACACACAGTAAAGCTCTATCTCAGAAGTGGAATTAGGGTTCTAGGTTTGACCCTGAGGTAGGAAGGAAATGAACTAAGTAGGAATCTGGAGATGTTTCGGGAGCAGATGGCTGTGGTCCTGTTACACTAGCAGTGACCCCACTGCAGTGAAAGCCCCTACAGAGAGCTGCTAGCACAGTTCCTTTACTTACAGAGTCCATCCCAAGTGAGCAAAGGGATTTATCTATTAACCTAAATTCTTGGCAGCAACTCAAAGGCACTTAGGTCAAGGAACTCAGGGTATCAGCTTTTGATAGAAGCAGTGCTAAGATCTGTTCCAAGATTATGAGTATAGAAAATGTTTTTGCCTCACTGTAATTAATAGTATTTGATAAAAAAGAAAGATACACAAAAATGAACAAGGCAAACATCAACATGCTATGTATAACTTCATAAATAATAAGTACTTATTGAATTAAACATACCATTTTTCTCATGTATCTGTACAATGGAATTATAGGACTGTTGGGCTCGTGCTAGATTATACTGATTCTGAAAAAGAAATATACATTATTARATCAAAACTGCAGGCCAATGAAAAACAGAGTAAATTTCTGGATGCAGCACTACTGTGCTTAAAAGGACATTTTCATTTTTCAGATAACATATTTGCTATCATTTTATAAGAATAGCAAAACCAAAACTGTACTTCATTAACCCCCCACAAACTTCTGAGCTGATATATGAAATCTTCCTGGCACCGGTCAAGCACAAGGGTTTACAGTCCTCTTGTGTCTCCACACTGTCCAATCAAGTCTAARGAAACACATCTGGATGAGTAAAACCCCAACTCTTCCTTCTAACTTAATCCAGAACGGCAGTCTCTGAGACGAGGTTTTCAGATAAGAAAATACCTACGCTTTAGGCACCGTGCATTTAAATACTTGTAAATATTTGTTATTTGTAAATATTTTAAATATAAAGAATGTCCATGATTGCCACCAAGGCACCTCTTTTGGTTAAAATAAGGAATGTTCTTTAAGAAACCAAGTTCAGACTGAATTTTGTCTTACATCTTAACTTCAAATAATACCAGACGCGCTCTCCATAGCAGGTTACCCCACCTACAGCAGCAATCATACAACCTGTTGTTTAACAAATACAGAAGAAACAAAATGTACAGACAAGTCTCCCAACAACCAATCCCCTCCTGTCCCTGCTTCCCCTACGCTGAGCTACATTTACTAGTTTCTCATAGACTTATCTGGAAGCTTTTGCGAGGACATTCATGTGCAGCCTGTTTTCCAAAGACCAACTATGTACTGGCTAAGAATGGGCGAAACCGACCTGGAACGATGCTTCTGCATCAAAGGATAAGCCTCTCTG
>BDUI01001091.1:100740-112680 GCA_002335545.1 Apodemus speciosus
CACCACCACCACCACCACCACCTGGCTTGAAAAACATTTTTTAAAGACAAAGACAGGATCTTGATAGATATTGACCTAATAATATCCAGATATAGATTTGGATGGATCTCTCTGGCAGGCTCAGACCTACTGCATAGCCAAGGCTGGCCTGGAACTCACAATCCTGCATCAGTTTCTGACAGATTGAGATTACAGGCAGGTACACTCAGCTAAAACCCATTTCTAAAGAGTTCAATATCTATATATAAACTCCATTAAGATGTCTGCTTTTAAGAACTAATTTGTACCTGTGGTTCTGAATGTGGACCCCAAGCAAGTACTCAGTTTCATTTGAGAACTTCTTAGAAATATAAGTTCTCAAGCCCCTTCAACCTACCTGCCACAGAATCCCATGTCAAGTCCAGCAATCCTGACCTCCCAGGCTCCAGCTAGTTCTGCAAAGGACTCTGACACATACGATCTCACAAAAGTAAATATGTAAACTTACCCTCCTGAGAGAACAGGCAACACCACTCGAACAAATGGAGGATCAAATGGGAAATTATCCTAAAAAAGAGTAAGTTTAATCAATTTTAAGAACATCACTTTTGATTTTGCATTATTTAGAAGGTTTTCAAATAACCAATAAAGAAATGTATCCTCTTATTACCTGTTCATCAAAGTGAAATCAGTACCAAAGGATGGAAGAGAAACAAGTGACGACAACAAAGCCATCAAATAAGAGCCCCAGGTGAGGCCAGAGCAGAGCAGAGCAGAGCAGAGCAGAGGAGAGCAGAGCAGAGCAGCACTCGCTCACACACACGACGCAGCATGGGGTGCTCAGGCCTGGGAGAGGCCTTTTCCTCCCACTACAGAAGAGGAACACAGAGGTCAAGCACACAGCAGAATGTAGACTTGTAGCCAGGGAGGCAAAAGCTGGRGCTGCAGCATATCAAAGAGAGGTCTGGGGGACCTTCTGCATGTCAGGATGGGCCCTGAGGGACCAATGGCCAACCACCCTCACAGGGAAGAGAGTCAAGAATAGCTCTCAGAAATCTCCATCACTGACTGTCTAGGTGTCCCCAGTYTGTGGCCCTGGCAGGGCAAATGTTAATCCCTTCTGGGGAAGAACACAATACTGCAACCCTCCTCTGCAGTCTTTCACTTAGACGTAAGCCCAACAGGACAACACAATGAGACAGAGTCAGCGGGCACATGTTACAGTAACTGCTGAACATCTGGAAGGGAGAGAAGATGAAACCAAACCACAGCAGAACTGTTATCATTACAGCAGAACCCATAAAGATTCTGGAATCTGGAGCCGCAGCAACAGGAACTAACAACCCAATGGGCGACTGAGACTATGTCAACAAACTGCATAACGGATTCAGTAAACAGGAAAACAGATAAACATCCCGAATGAATTTAGGAAAGACCCAAAAAGTACAAGGGGTGGAAAATGCAGAAAATAATGACACAATATTTATCACACGTTTGAGTCTTAGAAGAGAGAGGAGGGCAAGAAAAATGGATGAGAACTTTTTAAAGACTCCTCATGCCTGGCCACTGTAAGTACTTTCAGGAAAGACTAGAATCTTCAATGATAAGAAAAGTATCTTCAGCTGGGCAGTGGTGGTGCTCGCCTTTAATYCCAGCACTTGGGAGGCAGAGGCAGGTGGATTTCTAAGTTCGAGGCCAGTCTGGTCTACAGAGTGAGTTCCAGGACAGCCAGGACTACACAGAGAAACCCTGTCTCGAAAAACCAAAACAAAAACAAAAAAGAAAAAGAAAAGTATCTTCAGGGGGCTGAAAGGAGTTGACAACTTGCCAACCTAAAAGTCTATATTCCTCAAAAATGCAATTAAAGCCAGGCAAAGCAGCACATACCTATAGCTCAGCAATCAGGAGGCAGGACACGAGGGTAACAACTCTGAGCAGTCTGTGATTCATAACAAGACAATGTCTCAAAGATAAGGAAATACAACAGATGCATTTTCCCATCTGCAAAGCCATRCTAAAAAGAAAKACTTAACAATATTTTCTAGGGAGAAATAAAGATAATGAGAGAATAAAGAGCATGAAATTCCAAATTTGGCTGGTCTTAGAATCCAAGTAAAGAATGTAAGTGTATGTATTGAAAACATGAACTCAAACGTTCTACGGTAGTGGCTCTCAACCTACCTCACATAACAGATACCATGCATATCAGATCATTTCATTATGTTTCATAATTTAGCAAAATTAGTTATGAAGTAACAACAAAAATTTTACGGTTGGTGGTCACCACAACATGAAGAACTGTATTAAAGGGTCGCAGTATTAGGTACTTTGAGAAGTACTGCTCAAAGGCTATGAGATTACAAAGGCAAAAAACAAAAATCCAGACTTTGACAATTCAAGGATATTTATAGCATAAGTAAGAGAACATATAACTAGTAAGTTAAAAGGTGGGAAATGGGAATCCTAAGAAAATCCAATGGGGAACGAGGCGGGGGAAGGGAGATAGAACACAAAAAGACAAGTAGAAAATCAGTTATAATATGGTAAGCAACAATAGTAACATTCAATACAATGGACAAGCTGCTTCAGAAAGAGTGATGCTGAGGGGACGGCTGTGCGTGCACAGGGACCTGACTCCAGCCTCAGAACCAAAGAGGACAGTTGGGCATGCTGGCACATGCCTGCATTTCCAGCACTGAGCACACATGGGCAGGAGGATCTCTTGAGCTCACTGGCCAGCCGGTCTAGATGCACTGGAGAACTCCAGGTTAGTCAGAGACCCTGCCCGGCTCTAGTCCTAAAAAGGTGAGAGTCATCTGAGAGCACACAAACAGAAGCTACGGTRGCCAAGAGGGTTAGATCCTAGTTCCCTGATGACCAGGTCAGGAAAGCTGCCTCCAACTTCCTACAGCAGCTGGATAGGGAAATGGCTTCCTGCTGGAAGGCAGGCCAAGGGAGCCTAACAAAAATTATGTTCAATTTTTATGTTCAAACATGAAGTAATGCTTTTTAAAAAACTCATTTTGAGGCAAGATAGGAACGAACACATCTCATCCAATTACTTCCAAGAACACAAGTGGAAAATGACTAGCACACTCTCCAGCCCTCCTGGGGAAGAACAGGTGTGTCTAGTGCTACATTTCTACTGCAAACTAGAAAATGAAGATACCTGTCCACACAAGATGCCACCTCAGTGACAGTTTCATCTATGTTTAAATCTATCTATAATTTAACAGTATAATAAAAGCATGGATACAAAGCTTGGAAGAGCAAAACTGTTATTAGAATAGATCTTTCTTTAAATATATGATCCCAAATGAGTAACTATAAAACCTCTTCTGACTGACTGAGAACTACCTTCTGTTTCAGGAATCGCAGAAGTAGTTCTTCAGAGCCCAGAGGCTTCTCCATAAGCTGAGCTCTGGGATTCAACTAATAAAGCTTTTTACAAACTTTACGAATAAAGAAAACATTCTTTAATATCTATGTTTTCTTCCTTCAAAACATCTTAAATCCATCGGTGTCACCTGTAGCACCAATGCCATAGACAGGCTCTGCATCCTTTCTAAGATTAAGTAAAAGCCTCCAATAGTCTGCCAGAGATCAGCTATATACTATCAACCAGTGCTAAAGAAAGGGAGCCAACTGCTTAAGACAAAACAAGAAGCCGAACAGACCAGCTATGCCCCCAATAAAAACCGCCCAGAGACTGTAAGGCTTTTCAGTATGTTCTTGAAAAGCCGCTTTGCCCCAGAGAGGACTGCAAATCCAAGCCCTTAAAGAGCAGGAGGACATTCAAAGGCACTTGGATAAACCACTGTGGACAGACACTAAGTGCAAGACAACTGCCGCACTGACCTTCCTCTTCAACTCACAGCAGCCCTGAATCACTTCAACAGAAACCCTCAAAACCTCAATCTAGTTGAGATTTTCAGTCATTAGATTTTACCATATTACAATGAAATCTTTAACATTTTATGTAGAGCCCATTACTATTCTTTTTTAACCTTTATTTTTAACATCTTCAAAATTACTAAGCAATTCTGAAAGGAACATTAATATACAGGGAAACCTTTAGAAATTATTATAAACAGAAGGCCCACAGCTGTCTCTGTCTACTCAGCAATTCTTTACGGTAATCACACCTTTGCTCTCTGGTTCTGCTGGCCAGGTATGAACCCCGACTTCAGTGTTTTTGAGCTTTCTTTTCTCACTACTGCATACCTAAAAAGTCTTCCTAGAAATGTTTTCCTAGTTTTACCAGGGTCCCCAGCCCCATGGAATTTTAGCATAAGAGAAATATGTTTTGTGGCTAAAGACCATTAAAATGCCTAAGAATGTTCAAGTTACAGGACCAGATTTCCCTTGCCTGCGCGGACAATGCATGCCTATACAAAACTAATTTTAGTTTTTGAATTCTATATAAATGGAACTACACAAAATGGCTAGGAGTCTAAGTCTAATTTCTTCTACTTATATATACTGTACAAAAGACTGACCTATCTTGTCAATATATTTATGGATGCCACATCCTCCAATTTACTGACTGGATTGTTTAGTTGYGGTTATGACAACAATGCTGCTCTACACATTCTTGTGTGTTTCCTGGTGTATAAGCATTCACCTTTTGTGGAGTATACACCTCAACAACTCCTTAACTAGCCAAACTCAGTATCAATGTTTATTCCAACGCTCGGGAACTAGAGGCAAGCAAGCAGACTGCTGTGAATCTGAGGCTACTCTAGTCTATAGATAGCAAGTTTGAGGCTACACAGTGAGACCCTGTCTCAAAAGAAAGAAAAGGGAAAAAATCCCGAGCTGAAATCATACCAAAATGTTCTCCAAGGCAGCTGAGTCACTTACATACTCCCATTAGAAGAACATGAAATCCCATTACAATGTTCTTACCTTAAAAGAGAAGTTAAGCAAAATATATTCTATGCCTTCTTTTTCTTTTAAGATCTGAAGATCACTGTGCAAAGGACTATCAGAGTCAACCCTAAGAATAACAAAACAAAAGCCAGTTCAAACAAGATTAGAGAAACCTTTCTTACTAAGCTCCAATTGAAACAGTCCAAAAGGGACCACAGAGCCTCCAAGGTAAGTTCTAAAAAGAAGTTCTAAAATGTGCCACAGTCCCAGAAAAAAATGAATCACTATGGGCTCTAGCTCCTTGAGAACAAAGGGAATCTGAAATTAATGGTCATTCCATAGAACAACAGTTAGATGCACATAACTTTTCAAACATCTGAAAAAAGTTTTGGTGATATCCTTTCCTAAAACTRTATTTTTAACCAAGAAGTTTAAGGAAAGAAATTTACCACCAATAAAACCACCAAAAGTAAATCACTATAAAAACATTTTTTCTTTCTATAACTCTTCTATATGTACTGCCTACATCTCCTTATTTCAAACATAAACAGGATCACAGGCTCATGCTATTTGACTACATTTTATAAACTGTCACAATCTCACAAACTAGTCAGACACTTCCTGCCTTTCCGTCTTTACCCCCGTGGTCTGACTCTCCCCAGTGAGCCTCAGAATGAGCTCACTTTAGTAACTTACAACTACTTACAGAGTACTGCTGTCCAAGCAAATGCAGAATATAAAACTATGAAACTGACAAGGCAAAGAAAGAAAGAAACCCAACATTTCACTGTAAAAGCAGATTAGCACGAAAGGTACTTACTTGTGTAGTTTGACATGCCAGTCATATAAGCTGTCATTTATTAGCTCCACTGAGTAAATCCCTGTGGGCACACAGGCACACTGGTTACTCTTTGTCTCCATTACTCCGGTGTGAGTTAACTCTAAATATACTAAATAGTCAATAACAGCAAATTTTCACTATCAAAATAACTAAAGCTATCAACTAAAAGATACTTTTTATATACACATATATAAAACTTTAAACTTCACTTTATGAGATGTCTTTTTTCTACTATCCCCCTTTTTTAGAGCATGCATATAAATTTATTCTTTTTAGTATTTGTATTATGTTATGCATGTGTCTGTGTCAAGTATATATACCACCTGTGTATGTGCCTGTGGAGGCCATGGGGCATCAGACACCCTAGCATGGGAGTTAGAGGCAATGTGAGCCACCTGACACGAGGTCTGGGGACTGAACTTGGGTCCTCTCCAAAAGTACAAGGTGCTCTTAACTACTCTCCAGCTCTTAATATCAATCTTTAAAACAAATCCATATTATTCTTTTAATAAATCCAAAATAACTGAACCAATTATCCCTAAATTGGTATTTTTTATTAACACTACTGCAATACATTTTTCCCTTAGGCTCTATAATATACAAATCTTACTATCTGTTTAAAAAATTCCTGCTTTTGATGACTGAATCCCAGGGCCCCATGTCAACTGGGCAAGTATTCTACCAAAGAGCTACAGCTACAGCTACAGTCCTGAGAAGAATTTTTTTTTCCCATGGAATTATGAAATGAATGAAATCCATCAATTTTAAAAAGAATACCACTTTCATTGTAAATTGTTTCAAAATAAGAAAACTATGAAAATAAATCCAGCAAATTTTCCTTGTTCAACAAAATACATTAATCTTACTTATTTTTAAAAGTAGTATTACTCATGCTTTTGCCAGAAAATAAAAATCATGTTATAATTCCGTCAAAAAAAGTATGTATTTTTTTTAAGATTTATTTATTTTATGTACATGAGTATACTATCTATCTTTTCAGACACACCAGAAGAGGGCATCAGATCCCATTATAGGTGATTGTGAGCCACCATGTGGTTGCTGGTACTTGAACTCAGGAYCTTTGTGGAAGAGCAGACAGTGCTCTTAACTGCTGAGCCATCTCTCCAGCCCTGTAATTTTTTCTTCTAAATACGAAAGATGAACTCCCTGGGCAGTGGTGGCACACATCTTTAATTCCAGCACTTGGGAGGCAAAGGCAGGTGGATCTCTGAGTTCAAGGCCAGCTTGAGTTTGAGGCCAGAATAAGTTCCAGGACAGCCAGGGACACAGAAAAACCCTGTTGCAAAAAGCAAGAAAATCACGAACAAAAAGATAAACTCATTTTTATCTTTTTTTATCTTTAGAATTTCGTTAAACCTGAGTTTCACATCTCTAAAATAACATTAATAAAAATTCCCAACTCCGTTTACCTATCTTACAGTAAATGACACAAAATTGGTGTGGTGGCACACATATCTAACCCCATTGTGACCAAACAGAAAAATAGTGAGTTCGAAAACAGTTTGCCCTAAATGGTCCCCATCACTCCTCAAAAGGAGAGCCAAGCAAAGAGAAACAACGTCACACGTCCGGAAGCAGAGCCAGGGCCTCACCTGCCTTGTAGCTCTGTGATCTGTACACGTCCCTGAGCTCCTTCATGAGTCTATCTGACGCTTGGACTGACCCGGACACCGCACCCTGAAACAATTAATAATTAAAGGCGTAAGGTGTCAAAGCCTGAAGTAAAATTTACAGTAACACTGTAGAAATGACTACCACTCAGTTTTAAGAAGTCAAGAAGTGCAACTGAAATGTGCAATTGAAATGATTATGAAATGTTAAGAAAAAGAGAAAGCTGAAGACATGTTTTGCTTGTTTATATCATGAGGGGAGGCCTCACAGTATGCCCAGAACACTACGGACTCTGTGACAGTTTAGAGTTGAGTCTATTCCAAACTACAACTTCTAAAAATGCTACAAGACCCTCACTATAACATTTTAGCATTAACATCAGCACAAGTTGTCCTCTGACCTCCACATGTGTGCTGTGACAAGCACCCTCTCCTCCATACACACATGCATAAAAAATAGAGTGCTTTTTCTTAAAAATCAAAACGTTTGAAGGTTGTACTACTCTGAGTTTAAAGGCTTCAAAGATCTATTTCCAGCAGTGCGACCTTGAACTAGTTAGATTCTAATGTCTGTATGTGTGGTACACATGTGTATTTGCACATCTGGAGCCTCACTCATGTGCCCAAGCATGTGCAGGGCCAAGGCTGTGTGTCCAGTGGATCATCATCACTGGCTGCTTTCCACCGTATTCACTGAGGTCAGGGCTCTTAACTGAACAACAGCTCAGTTCATTGGCCAGCTTGCTCAGGGGCTCCCRTCTCCTCCTCCTGAGTTGTGGAAGTATAGGCGGGCCAGCACAAACACTCAGCATTTATGTGGGTTCCAGAGAGTCAAACACCAATCCTAGTATTTGCTGCTTGAAAGGCAACCACTTTAACCACTGCACCATATCTCACAGTCCTTGAACTGGTTTTAAGCCCTAGTTTTTGTATCTATAAAATATGAAGAATGTCTACTTCCTACAATGGCAATGAAGATTAAATGGAAAGGTACTTATATAAAGTACTTAGCCTTATTCTTATGCCAGAGTATCCAATAACTTGTAGCTGTTCTAAGTATAACCATACAAACTGAAGTCCATCATCAGACACTGCAAGAAAAGTATTAGTTCAGGTGCTACAAAACTTACTTTAATAATCAAGATATGGGCTTGGTTAAAGTTCTCTGCAACAAAAGACTTGCCAATTAAATTAGTGTATTAAATATGATTGAAGGAAGGATAAGAATTTACTTGTTATAATTCATTCTTGACATTAACTCGTATAACAATCCATTCACTGTGTTTGCCTAAAACAAAGCAGCTGGCCCTGACTTCACGGAGTTTAATAAGCTGCTCTAATAYAAGGTAAGTAAGTAAGTAAGTGTCCGATAGCCAGAGTGCCAATGCATACCTCCTTTGACTGAAGTATGCATACCCCACCCACCCACATACCATTTTCATTTTTCACAAGTCATCAAAAAGGTATATACTTTCTGCCTGCATTTTGAAGTTGAACAATGTTAAGCCACACAAGCATGGTTCTCACCAAACTATGCATCTTATACTGCCATGCTGCTGCTCATAAGCATTATTCTCATGCTTTTAACAGTCTCATGGCATGTTAAATCACCTAGCATGGTAGGCAGTACACACCTTTAATCCTAGCGCTTCGGAGGTAGAAGCAGGCAGATTTCTGAACTGAATGGCAGCCTAGCCTACAGAGTTCCAGGCTAGCCATAACTACATAGTTCAGACTCTGTTGGGGGGTAAGGAGCAGAGATAGGTAAATCTAAAGAGAAAAGTTACTTTTGGGTTGGTTAGGGTGCAAAAGATAGAGGTTAGGTCTAAGGGAGGACAGAGACAGAASAGTACTTTGTAGGAGGCTGAATCTGAACACAACAGAGCCTATGATAGGCAAGTAAATAAAACAGCAACAGGATGCAGAGCAGTCCTGCTACACTTGTCTCTGTTGCTGTGATAAAAAGACCCCGACCAAAAAACAAACAAACAAAMAAAAAAACCACCAAAAAACCAAAACCAAAAACCAAAAACCAACTTAGGGAAAGAAGGGGGTTTGTTTCAATTTACAATACTAGGTTCCAGTCCATCACTATGGAGAAGTCAAAGAAATAACTTCATATAGATAGTCATAGCACATCCACAGTCAAGAGCAGAGACAAATGAACACGTACATTCCTACCCACTTGCTTGCTTGCAGTTCAGCTTTTGTCTTCTCTACAGAATTCAAGACTCTCTACCTAGGGAATGATGTCGCCCACAGTGGGCTGAGGCTTCCTGCATCAGATAACTGAATAAGGCAGTTAGTTCCTTGACAGACATGCCCAGAGGCCAGTCCAATGTAGATGATCCCTCAATGAGACTCTCTTCCCTTGATAATTCTAAGGTTATATCAAGTTGACAATTACAACTAACCACAACAGGATTATTATACAGAGAAGGAAGTTTGCTTTCGAAACGTGAAGAACAGAGGAACAGGGTAGAAAGTGAATGTCAACAATCAGAAGTGGTGTAAGTCAACAAAACAAATGACCAAATCCATCACTAAGTCAAGGATGGAAGGACAGCTGAGATTCATATCTTAATGAATTACCCAATCTATAATTATGTAATCACGAAGTTCATATTCTAGATACTTACTCACACTTACATTTAAATGGTCTTGTCTTTGGGTCTTCCTGATTTTCTCCAATATTGCCAAATTTTCTTTTTCAATCCCTTCGTCTTCTGACTTTTTCCCATTAATAGGCTCTTCTTCCTTCATCTCATAGTGATCCAAGTCTTCTATATCCTACAAAGAGAATAAAAGGCTTATTAAGGTTTCTCTTCACTAGTTTCTTGTGTCAGAAAAAAAAATGGAATAAAATTTAAAAAAGTACAAGAAAAAAAGGATGCATCCATTCAAGAGGAGGAGGAAAGCCCCAGATTCCATTCACAAGGTTTTCTCCTTTACTACCCGATGTTCTGTGGAAACGCTGGATTGTGTACAGCAGATTCCATAGTTTCACAAAGTTGTGACTATTATCAAGCATGCCACCTTTAAACATCTCCAATTAGGAACTTTTCAAACAATTTAGTGACCCTTTAATTACTCATACTTTGTTCTAGAAACCTAGAGTTTTATTCTAAGAAATATGAACACTAATTTAGGCATAATTATACCCATCTCATTCTGATAAGTACAAAAACAAAATCTACACATACAAAACAAACAAACACCAAACCAAAAACCAGTTAACTCAATGGATCATCCATTAGAGGGTCATTAGGATACTAAAATCAGCTTAAATTTCTTTTTGTTTTTGTAACAAGGTTTTATATAGCCTTGGGCTGGCTCAAACGCCCTCTGTAGCTGAGGATAACTATGATCTTCTGACACTCCTACCAGTACTCCTCTTGGTGTTGGGATTATAAGCAAGAGTTAGTTGTATGTGGTGCTTGGGGACCAAGGTCAGGACCCCGCCCATGCGTAGGCAAGCACATTACCAACCAATCTACAGACACAGCCAGACTAATTTGTTTTTCTATCAATAGAAACCCTGAAATGAAAAACATGGAAATACAGAATCTCCATGCTCTCAGAATAAGACTGAAACAGAAACTGCTAATTTTGAGATTTTTTTTTTTTAAAACAACTTTAGGGCAAAGATTTTAGAAAAAGAATTTGAAGAAATACCTGCAGACCAACATCTCTCTCAGCCCATTCTCTTTCCCACATCATCTGCTCTTACATACTCACAAATCTATGCCCAAGCTTTCTGGTCCTGGCTTTTCCAAGTATCTTAGTACTGCCTTAAGCTTCAACTACCAAGATCTCTGAAGGCGTTACCCACTACCTCCACTTCCCATGCGATCTGAATTGAAGGTCAATGACTACCTTCAATACAAAACCAACTCAACGGGTCTCCTTCCACCCATTGCATTTTGTTCTCACCGGATTCTACACACGGCTTCATGTTAGTAAGCCCTCTCTCCTGTCCTGTATTTGTTTTCTTCAGAATTTTAATGTCTCCTTAATCTGTATCTCCTCCTCCAGCCTCAAGTCATTTCCATCCATACACTTTACCTGCACTTTAGTCAGCAAATCCTAAATGTACTTTCATCATTCATTCATCTTTCTAAAACAATATCCATTACACATTATTTTCTGCTGACGGTTTCCTGACCAACAACCTTATCCAACAAGCATGTTATCTCTAACTCTCTGCCTTTCTTTCCCTTCCAGTCATGTATTCTAGGAACCTCCTCTTCTCTGCTTAAAGGGGCAGCATCCAGTACCTGAAACAGAGCACACTCAAGTCTGTCAACCATGTTAGTTCTAGAAAAACAGAAATGTCTTCTGTGTTATTTCCTACCTTTCTAGATTTCCCTAAATATCGCTGTCCCATGTCAATTTTATGAGAAGAAAAAGAAAAGTACAGAAACTCCGAGAACAAAGTCTATTTCACTGTCTACTGGCCAGGGAGAAGCTTAATATTCTCCTGCAATTCATTCTACCTAAATTAAACTTCATGAAAACAGTAAAGCAAACAGCCTCTCTACCAAAAGTCACTCTAATGAAATGATTTTGAGAATTATTCTACTCCCCTTACACACACACACACACACACACACACAC
>BDUI01001091.1:126629-139791 GCA_002335545.1 Apodemus speciosus
AGAGTGAGTTCCAGGACAGCCAGGGCTACACAGAGAAACCCTGTCTCGAAAAAACCAAAAAAAAAAAAAAAAGAAAGAAAGAAAGAAAGAAAGAAACTTGCAGCTTTAGACAACAGAACCTTAATGCATTCTAAGACTACACAAAAACTAAAGTGTTGCATATGGATTATAAAATTACATTTGCAACAGATAGATTTGTTAAAAACTATAAGGCAATTGTGACCTAGTAGACTCAGCCTGGAATAAACAGCCTTGTATACCTAAACCCTGGCTTTAGTCTCTGCCATCTGCAAATGGGAAGGAAGGCTGTCTCATGACAGTAAATAGTAAATTAAAATTAAGCCTCTCCAAAAGAAAAGAAAAAAAAATCATTAGCAAAACTTCCATATTAGAATAGCTCTTTAAATTTCCATTTTAAATTTGTGTAGGTATATTTACTTTAAGGAAGCAAACAAGGAAAACTGTGCAAACATACTTTCCATTATTTAGGGGTTTTCCTCAACATAAAGGATAAGCAATATCAAGACTCAGATGGGAGCTGATACGGCAACTTACTTCACTGGGCAGGAATAGTTAGCTCAGTGTCTCTGATCAAGAAAAGACGAGGAAGAAGCAGGTTTATGGAGGACTAAGAAAACAGGAACAGGATTAGAATGGGTTAAACCCAGCAAAGACCAAGCCCTTCCAAAGTGGATGAAGGGCTACGTGGATATGAGGAAGGCTAAGCACTAAATTAGATCAAACAAATGTCCTCACGCTCACAGGGAGCAAAGGACCCACCTCTGTGGATGTGTGTAGGCAGGTATGTCATGAGATGGATGAGACAGGGCGACCAGGACACAGCCCTGACCTTGGATCCTGCCACAGGACCCTGCAGGAGTGCTGTAGGTGCTAGCAATCTGACCAAACCACAGGAAAAGCAGGGAGCATATTTTCCAGGAAGTTTAACTTTTAACATTCCCCTCCTCTTCAGGGACTGTGGAAGAAACTAAGATCACAGGGAGAGTCTAAACTATTTAGAAGGTAAATGGACAAGTCTTTGGTACTTACTAGAGTTTATGGTTTTGGGAACAGAAGTATAAAAAAGAAYTCTTAAGTTCCCAGGCCCAGACACTAATGACCAGTATCATYGTTTCATTTTCAGAGAGTTAGTGAGGGAAAACAAGATGGAGACAAATGTAAACTGATATGCACATCCCATGGCATATCTAAGCAAGATCCCCTACATAGAGAGGATCAATAACRTAAGTGTATGGGTTTCAAACTCTGAAGATACATTTTGGCTAGAGATATAGATTTAGGGATCTCTGCAATAAATAAAGTATGACTTAAGTAATGAAAATAAAAGAGCCTGCACAGAGAAAACACAGAATAAAAAGATAATAAAGAGACATACCAAGGAAGAACATCTCAGAGGAGACCAAGACAAGATAGTAAGAGAGCCAAGGAATGGTGGTCTCGTAGAGGTCCCCACTAGGTATCAATTAGCACAGGACAGACACACCTTGGCTTTGAATACACATCACTTATCACAGAGCTTCAGAGAAGCCAATCAATATTCTTAAAGTATTTTTCTGTGTTCTGCTAACAACTTCCTAAATTTACAGGAAGGAGAATGCAAGCACAACTAAGTCATCACTAATATGTATAATACAATACTGTATACAGAAGAGGGCAGAGTAGACAATATTCTATGGCTTGTTTTTTACTTTTATCTTGCAATGTCCTATGTGTACTGTGGGAAAAGGCTGGTTGCATTCTTTTTTTTAACTACACTGGAGTATTCAACTATACATTACATTTTTAAAAATTTAACCAGCTCTTTATTGGTGGACATTAAGTAATGTGTATTGATGGAACAATATTTCAACCATGGAAAAATCCTTTTGAGTGCTAAAAAGAAGTCACTGGACTGGACAGTTAAGAAATATCTATACAACAGCAGATTCTCTACTATAGTAAGTAAACTAAAAAGTCAAAACAAAACAAGGTTATTAGAAACCAGGTTATGAGAAATTGGCAGAGGCCATCTATAAGAGTGAAAACATGTCTTTCCTTCATGTAAATTTACTTTCTATAATTAGGTCCAATGTAAGTCCTATTCCATTTAACTTGACACGGGGTTGTTTTTTGTTTTGTTTTTGGCTTTTTGGTTTTGGGGTCTTTTTCATAGGCTCAGGGATTGTGCCTAGGGCCCTGCACAAGGTAGGTGAGCATTCTCCCACTGAGTTAGTTTCCACCGTCTCTTCACTTCTGAGACAGGATCTCAATCTGTTGACCAGACTAGTCTTGACTCCGAAGTAGCTGGGATTATGGGCCTGTGCCAGCAGGCCTAACTCATAAGCAATTTGAGGAGGAACAGCTARAGGGCTATGTCTGTCTTTCTTTCCCATCACCAGTCCGCTGGAGATGATACATGTACTTATCTGGCTTTTAATGATCTCTGACTTCCATGGCTCTTAAGATCTGGACCCTTTTACAAACTTTTGAAACTTTTATTCTTCACTGTTTGAGAATTTCTTTACACTTATGGAGGTTGGGAGAATGGGGAATGGCATGCACCAAGGCACAGTGTGGCAATCAGAGAACAACTGGAGGAGGTGGTTTTCTCCTACTATGTGGGTCCTGGAGATCAAACTGGGCCACCCCTCTCGTAGGTAACTGCCTTCATCTGCTGAGCCATTTCAACAGTCCCAGTGTTCTTAATTTTAAGAACATGCTAAAGCCATCTATAATTTACTTTGAAAGACAAAGAGTTAAAGAGAACTGACCATTCCCTAAATGGTCAGTTCTAAAATTATCTATAGAAAGATTCTTTCTTCTTGGGTTAAAACGCCAGCTTTACTTATTCCAAGTTGTCATTTGCACGGCTGTTTCTAAATTTCTATTGCCTGTTGGTCTAGTACCAATAGTTAATATTTTATTTCATTTACTATTTGGGCAATTGTAAACTTTTGTATTTTATTATTTATTCTCGAGTCATTCTGACAATACCAGAAACAAATATGTGGGTTCCCAGCCAGGCATGGTGACACATCCTATTATTCCAGTACTAAGGCAAGAGGTGTGCAAGTTCCAGCCCGAACTACTCAGCAAACCCTGTCTTTAAAAGCCAAAATAAATAAATCATTTTCAGTGACACTGCATTAGATTTATAAATATTAGGACATGGAGATAAGTGGCATTTGTAACATCTCAGACATCTGTCTGTCCATAGTATCTAAGGCTTTACATTCTGTGGGGCAAAATTTTGTTGTTTTCTTCATATAAGTCTCCCATATTTAAATTTACTCCTAGGTGTTTAATTTGTTGCAATCATCAATAAAATATCATTGTATTTTCTATTTGGAAATAAGCAGCATTTGGGGTATTATAGATCTTTATAAAATATGCTTCAACAAATCAATTTAATTGTTTTTCTCCAGCTCATTTCTTTACAGTTTATATGAGTTTCAAGAGGAGTATTTTTTAAAAACCATGACATCTACAAAGAACAATTATATTCCATTAGGATTAAGTTCAAAAGGGATGTAAGACTACATCCCTTTAAAAACATATGAAACAGTATATGTATTTTGCTAACAAAGAAAAAAAAAAACTTAGAAAATATCCATTATGTCAACAGTGGTTATAGTAGGTAGAAAATTATAGGAAAGTTAAATGTCCTCTTTCTGTTTATCTACAACTTACTAGTTTTCTCACAATGGATACTTAGACATTTATAATCAAAGAATAAAATATTTTAATAACTAAAAAAACAAAAGGATACTTTTTACAAGATGTTTATTTTTTTAATTGTGTGTAGTTTGAACAGCTGAGTATAATGAATGCCTCTAGGGAACAAAGACATCAGATCCCCAGAGCTAGGGTTACTGGCACCTGTAAGCGGTTGCAACTTGGGTGCTGGGAACTGACCTCAGGTCCTCTGTAAGAACAGCAAGTGTTCTAAACTCCTGAGCCATCTTTCTAGCCTAGAAAGATACATCTCTTTACACAGCCCCACCCCCCCCCCTTTAGCCCAGAGAGAAGCACTGTCTTCTAGGGTTAATCAAAGTCTGCATATACTAACTGGATGTGAACAGTGTTTACAGTTTCTTAACATGCAGCCCACTGTCACTGGCCCTGCTTTACTGGTTATTATTAATTTCTCAGAGAGCAATGTCCTGAAGAAAACATGCTCATATAGCATTCAGAGACACCCACAGATCCAGGCTTCTACTGGGACTCTTGGAATGTGTGCACAGGGGGATGACTATGGACCAAAAACCAACCAACCAACAAATAAACAAACCTTTTTCAGTAAATTTGGCTTTTGCTGCAGACTTGTGGGCCCTTGACCAGAAAAGGAATTCCCTAACACAAACACTGATGCTGGGCTGGAGATATGGCTCAGTGGTTAAGAGCACTGGCGGCTTGAGTTCAATTCCCAGCAACCACAGGTGGCTTCACAACCATCTGTAATGGAATCTAATGCCCTCTTCTGGTTGTATCTGAAGACAGCTACGGCGYACTCATAGAAATAAAATAAATAAATTTTTTAAAAAATGTTAAAAAAAAATCTTTAGGGGAATTTCAGGTCAGGAAAGTGGGGGCTGGGGGGAAGGTTGGCAAGCAGGGGGAGGGGGGATGGGATARGGTGTTTTCAGAGGGTGACAAGAAAAGGATACCATTYGAAATGTAAATAAAGCAAATATCTAATAAAAAAAATCCTGACGCTATCCTATGTTACCTCCCTTAACATCTACACTGGCCTTTCTTTGCTTTGTTTGATGGTTAGAATGAAGGGGAAAAAAGAGAACCTCAATTCCTAGTGTAAATAGAGTATATATGTAGAAAGAGGGAGATGGACTTCAAAAGGTCTCTAACCTTGCTAAAATTGTCATTATTAAACATGCTGTCACAACTTGTATTACAATCTAAGAAGAGACGGAAAATTATCAGGAAAAGGAAATAAAATAAATGGAGTAAATTTTAATATGATACATTTTTTATCATATTACTGCTTAATATTTAATTTTTCTGCATAAGACCATCAAAAGGGAAAAGGAAAGTCTGGTTCATTTCCTTACCGAACTGTTGTTCTTAGTATCTTCTAAGCGTTCCAGAACTGATGTCAGATTTGGGTCATCAGAGTCCACAAACCATATTGGTGAAGAAGATGGGTAAGATTCCTGTCACAGAGACAGCTAGGTGAAACATACTTACAGAGAGACCAACCCAGAGACACAACTAAAACCGTACCAGTAAGGGGCAGGTAATTATGACCCACACAAAGTTCATCAAAAGAAGAAGGCGACATTGAAATTCATGTGGAGAGGGACCAGATTCCTCTGTGGAATTTCAAAATTAAAATTGCTAAGTTTAACAACTTAATCTTGCATAGTCCATGTTATACAATCTATAAGTTTAAACGCAGACAACAGTACTTTACCCAATGAGCAAAACGATTAAAGCCAAATATACCTTAAGAGCTGCTCTTATCTAAGGGGAGGAAATGTATTTAAGTACCACTGGAGACTTGCAACAACATGTCTATCATGACCTGAATTTTCTAGCTTTTACCTTTTCTTCAGAGCTTTAAAATATGGAATCATGATAATCTCTCAAAGTGAAAAAGGGTAAATTAAAAAGAAAGTCCCAACTTTAAAATTCAGTCTACAGATTTTGAACAGTAGCTTTGCCTTTTAAAGATATATTTTACTTATATTTTATTTATATGAGTACACTGTAGCTGTCTTCAGACACACCAGAAGAGGGCATCAGATCCCATTACAGATGGTTGTGAGCCACCATGTGGTTGCTGGAAATTGAACTTAGGACCTCTGGAAGAACAGCCAGTGCTCTTAACCTCTGAGCCATCTCTCCAGCCCCCAGCTTTGCCTTTTAACAACACTACATTTCTAACTAGATATCTAGTTCTGCATTATAAAACTAATCCAAGGACTATGTCTCCAAATCTTCACATATGCTAAACACTACTTTTACTCACAGCGTTCTGGCCTTCAATGTAAAATAACTATAGAAGCTTCTTCATTCAAAGTTTTCTTTTACCTTCACCTGTATAAAATTTACTACATTGAGCCAGACTTTGGGGTGGCCACCTCAAAGACTGGGTAGGAAGCTTGAGGCCAACCAAGGACAGACATAAAGTCCCTATCTCGAAAAGTAGGCTGTAAGTGGGCTGGAGAGATTGATCGGTGGTTAAGAACATGTACTGGTTTTCCAGAGAGCCTGAGTTCAATTCACCACAGCACCCATGTCAGCTGGCTCACAACTGCCTGTAACTCCAGCTTAGAGGGTATGGCATCTCTAGACCTGCACTCATTGTATATAATACCTCACCCTACACACACACACACACACACACACACACACACACACACACACACACACAATATCTAAAGGGGGAACTAATCCATTTGTTTTTCCATCCCTTCTAAGACTATAACAATGAATGTAGATTATTTCTTTGTTTTATTTTTCTTTTGTGTTTTGAGACATGGTCTCAATATGTAGACTCAAATTTGCACATCCTCCAACCTCAGCTTCCTAAGTGTTAGAATTACTGGCTGGCTTCAGAATATAATTTCATAGAAAACAGACACATTAAATAGGATTACCTTCATTTGATCTTGCCTAATCATTTTCTTAATGATGATAGTTTCTTCTACCTGTTTCGTTTTTGGGGATCTGAGAATCAAACATGAGGTCGTGCCCAGGTATATGCTCTACCACTGAACTATATCAGAAATCCTTAAAGACAGATTTTTAAATATCACAGGTGCTAGAAGCAGAGTGAACAGCACAGGGCTGCCATAATCCTTATTCAGATTTCACTTTCTGAGTTAGCCTTTCTCTAATACAGATGTTTACAACATTTACTTGAAGACATTATCAATGGTATTCTCAAACACTCTACCCAGAAACCTCTAAATTAACCCCAGTTAATTCTCATGTCTTGGTATCAAACCCTTGTAAAAATCCCCTTCCTTGGACTAAGCCACTCGTGTCTAAATGTAGTAAAAGTACCAACACCACTTCTGAAATCAAGTTACAAAAAAATTAACATCTGTCTTGCTTATCTCCTGGTCTTGCAATTAATCCTGGTGATGAAAATCAGCTGCCACCTATGGAGAGCTCTGCATGGCAAGAAGTTGAAAAAGAACTCTAAAAATTAAACCAAGGTCTCAGATTAGGCCAACACTATGAGAAGGATTCTGCCAACTACTATGAGAGACCTTGAAGGCAGATCTCTCCCTTTCCAGCCTTCTGACTACTGTAGCCTCCATCAACACTTCCCTGCCCTGGGAAAGACCATAGAGAAACCAAGGTGAATAAGCGGGACACAGACTCTGATCCACAGAAACCAAGAGTAACAGTTGTTCTTAAAGGTTCTAAATTTAGGAGGCTGAAGCCATGACTCAGTGGGTAGAGCACACTGCTCTTGTAGAGAAGCAGGTTCAGTTCCCAGCACCAACACAAAAGGCAGCTCATCACCAGCTCTGACTCCAGTTCCAGGGAACTCAACAACTTCTGGCTTCTGTAGGTTCCTGCACACATATGGTACACATAACTTGGCAAGCAAACACATACCTTTTTTTTTTTTTTTTTAAGTTCTAATGGCTTAGCAGTAAAGATAATTGCTATTACAGGGAACCCAGACTTGGTGCTCACAAATACCTATAACTCCAGTTCTAGGGGATTTGATGCCTTCTTCTGATCTTTGTAGGCAATACAGACCTGTATGCACAGACATACATGTAGTCAAAACACCTATACACATTAATATAAATTAAGCAAAATAAGTAAGTTTCTAAGTTTGTTCCAGAGAAATACATCTATTACTACTCAAACATGATAGAACACAATATCCTATCACACAAAGTACTACTGAGAAGTGCTACTATTAATATGTATCTTTTAAAACCATGAATGTGGTATGTTTTTTTTTAAGTGAGTTAATTAAGGAAGCATTACATGTTCTTCTCCCACTAACAGGCATTTTTTTTTGTTGTTGTTCCTTTATTCTGATTTTTACTAGGAATCTGGGAAAAGACATTATTGGTAGATACTAACTGCTAAATATATTTAAGTAGTAGAAAACTGCACTACACAAATAGTTTTAAAGAACAATATTCTTTAATGCCATATATAACCTCATTATAAACATATATGGTGTATATATATATATGTATATATATATATATATATAAACCCCCCACACACACACATCATTATAAAAGAACAGCACAAAAACTAAAAATTTTAAAAACATTTTACCAACTCAGCTTTTAAGGAAAAACTACTGAGATTAGTGGTCAATAGTGGTGTCCATGTTCCTGTCCAGCACTGGCTGGTTTATATTTGTATTCTCATTTCTTTCTTAATGGTTCCAAATCTTTTCACAGGTTAAAAGGTAAAGTGTCTTCAGAATTAGCCTCATTCTTAAATAAAGGCACTTAGTAGGGTATCTTCATCTTCACATTCTTCATCCTAGCTTAGGAACTTATTGTCTGGGCTTTGCACTTGCTTTAGCTTTTAAAAAATAAAGATAGGGCCAGAAGCTCATTGTACAGATTTGAGTTTATCTAGTAAATATCTGCATGAAGAAACATATGAGTTCAATGTGGAATGAAATGCCTTGTGCCATGTGGAGAGAAACTTAGGGAAAGGAAATGAGTTCCTTGACATCTGTTTAAAGCCTGTACATGAAAGGCAGGGGAGGCAGCAAGTCCAAGTATTCGTTCAGTGTGTCTCGAAGGCCTTGCACCCCTCAGAGCCAAGGACCTCTTTCCCTCTGCTTAATTACTCTACTTGAACGTGCTGCCACCTTCCCACAAGCGAAGGTCCTAACAGTGCTCTGCTGGAATCTTGCCCTGCTAGTGTTTAAATGAACAAAGATGTGAAAAAGAAATCAAGCGTTCCTTCGGAATGTCGAATGCTGGTGATGTGCTGTCTCCCCGACACTGTATGCGCCTTTGTCATCTATGGTAATGGCACAGGGAGCACACAGGAGCCCCTGTAACAGACTTGAGAGTAGGCATGTGTGACTCATCTGTGACATGAACTGACATGAGCAGACACTATTACTTGAAGGATGACTGCAATGCTTATTCCAACTTGAGCTTCTGGAAGATATTTTCTCAAAAATAAGAGACAGCGTGTCATTTTCAAAACAAAAGTCAGTACATTTCACCAATAATAAAAGTCAAACTTTAGAGAAAACCATTCAAACTTTGAAAGACTTGTACCCACCAGTTGAGCCTGTATCTTCAGAAAGTATTCTGATGAGACTGATGGTGAAATTGTATTTTGATGTTGGATAGTAAAACTTATCACTATTTAGAAGATATATCAACCAAGTATTTTCCCAATGATCAATGCATGATGCTGTAGTATCATGCAAGAAAAAGATCAACTTTTTGTAAAGTATCACATACACACACACACACACACACACACACAGTCACTCAAAAATATTTACAAGCTGGGAAACAGCTCAGTGGTAAGAACACTTGCCTACCATGCTTGAGGCCCTAGGTTCAGTTCCCAACACTAAAGGGCATGGAGAGCCCAATTATCTAAAGAGGCTTTTTCAACCAGATATCAAAGTTGGTTTTGTTCACATTACTTCAATTAAAACATCAAACAACTGGGCTGCAGGGATGGCTCTGAGGTTAAGAGAATGACTACTCTTGCAGAGGACCTGGGTTCAAAATTCCTTGAACCCACATGGTGGTTCGTAACTATCTGTAACTCCAGTTCCAGCAAATATAATAATACCCTCTCTTCTGGCCTCCACAGGCACCAGGCATTCACAAGGTGCACAGACATAAGACATACATGAGACAAAACATACAGTTAAAATATACATTTTTACAATCCATATACTATAAAAAATACATTTAAATACATATATTTAATATACAAATATATTTAAATATATATTTAAAAGTACAGAAGCAAATGACAAAACAAGTATCAAAGAAACTTACAGTATTCGTTATTAATGTTTTAAATATCTGTTTTAATTTTTAATGATAAATATCAAAGGTAACTAATAAAAATGAAGTTTCCTTAGGCCTATGATATATTTAAGAGTTTAAGTCCTGACTCCAAAAATATTGAGAACTGCTACTTTCCAACTTCTCTCCTGCCAAATCCCCTAGCCTTTCCTCCTTGGAAAAAACACCTCCTTTTCTCCATTCTACATTAACCTACAAGTTCCATTGGGACTGGTTTTGATACCTCCCTCCCTCCCTTGACACAAAGAACTGTGATGAAACACCATGACCAAAGCCACTTGGAGAAGAAGGGTTTACATGGATTACATATCCTGAGCCAGTCAGGAGCCAAGGCAGGAGGTGATGCAGAGGATGTGGAGGGCGCTATATATTGGCTTGCTCAGTTTGCTGCTCCCTTATAGGACCACCAGCCCGGGATGACAACACCCACAATGGGCTGGGCCCTTCCCAACCACTCACTAAGAGTATGTCCTACAGGCTTGCCCACAGCCCGATCTTATGTTGGCATTTGCTCAACTGAGGTTCCCTCCTTAGATGACTCTACCCTGTGTCAAGCTAACGTGAAACTAGCCAGAACACAGTCTAACCATTCCTGATAATGATCTGTCAGGTGGGAGAAGCCACGAGATCTGAGTCTTCTCTCTGACTGTCTTGTTGTGGGACAACTGGGATCACAGGTATAATTCTGGCTAGTGTGGAGTAATCCCTAACTGAGAGAATTTCATGAGGTCAATCAAACTTCTGCTCAGAGAGCTGTAGATAACTATACCTCTTGCCATTRCTGTGGTGATGTTCACTCATTACTCAATGCTAACATTTTTACCCATCTGATAAAACTGGAAGTTGAAAGGAAAAGTTTCTATATCGTACAATATAATTTGTTCTACCTTCAAAAACCAAATCAGCAACAAGAATTAAAAGCAACCACCTATAGGAAAATTTCAAGGACATTTCCTATATGCACTAGGATTCCATCTACTGACGCTCAGAGTGCTACTTAAAATTGGAAAACAGAGGCAACAGCCACCTGCATGGCCAATATTAGGAGACAGGACTCACTAGATGGATCTATCGTATCACATCAAGCAAACAACAGGAGATACAGATCCACAACACTGCTAAGTGAGAATGTGACAAAACAATCCCATTTATCATTTTTCAAAATAGTAGCCAGATGTGATAGCATATGCCTTAAACCCCAAAATTCAAGAGGCAAAGGATGACTATCAATTTAAGACCAGCCTGGTCTACACAGAGTTCCAAGGCTATATCGAAAGATCCTGTCCCAAAAAAGAAAAAAGAAAATCAGAAAATAGAGGGAAAAGATGAACAGAAAGATACTAAACCAAATTTATAGCAGTGAGTAGTAGAATTRGAGAGGTTTTGTTGTTTTGTTTTRCTTCTCTGGTTTCTAAATTTCTCACAACAATGTTTTGTTTTCCATATTACAAAATATCTACCACCACACTACTGGAAAAAACTTTCAACACAAACTCTACATCATGTTCTAAAAGTTGCTTAACTATCCAAGGTGGAGAACAAATTACATCTACTCAGAACACTTTTCTAAATGAACTGAARTAGATAAAATAATGAAATTGATCTGAATCAACTAGGCTGCTAATTCCCCTGGATGATTTCAGTAGGTCTGATTAACCATTGTTTTTCATAATTATCCTTAGAAGCTATTAGAAAAGCCTTGGGGTAGGGGTAAGCCTTGTTATGTTTCTCTCCTATAATGTTTTGTATTTGACATTCTGTCTCTATCCCCTCCCTCGATTACCTGACACTTTTCTAACACTACCCCTTGCCAGGTCTAAGTTTAACACTCCCACCTTGCAGACACCACCAAAAACTTCCTAAGGTATGCCATCATTCATAAAAAGGAAACCCAGCCGGGCGGTGGTGGCGCACGCCTTTAATCCCAGTACTTGGAAGCAGAGGCAGGAGGATTTCTGAATTTGAGGCCAGCCTGGTCTACAGAGTGAGTTCCAGGACAGCCAGGGCTACACAGAGAAACTCTATCTCGAAACAAACAAACAAACAAACAAACAAACAAATAATAAAAAGGAAACCCAAGCCTCTTCATAATCCCTTTCTCTCAAGAAAGTGCATTAAAATGGAGATGGAGAAGAACAGATAACCACAAGGAGTCTGACCCTGGTCAAATAAATGAAAACAATGAGTCTTTCTGATCTGAAAGTACCATTTAGGAGCGTAACACAACAGGGCTGATATTTCCAACAGCTTCTCCATGAATTCGATCTGGAAAGGTAATCTGTCAGGGAGAATAAGGTGAACAAAGGTCCGTAGGCTCTGTGGTCATTTTGTTCATTATTTCCTTTATACAACTTCAGCTGAATGACTTTGTCTCAGTATACAGACTAGAAAAACAAAAAGTGAAGTTAACGGTATTGCCTTATTTGTCATGAAAAGATGTTACAAAGCAGGTAATTTATTTCCTTCCTTTGTAGCTGGGTCTTGCACATACTGGGCAAGGTGGAGTACTCTACCACTGAGCTACCCAGCTCCCAGTATCTCTAAAGTAAGGTTATCACTTTCCCATCTGTGCAGTGTAGTACAACACTGTTGACAAGAGGCTTTCCCAGAACATCCCAGAGCAAAGGGCACTGTTTTATGGAGAAACAAAAGAAATTATTCAAGATCCTAAATACTAAGTAATGATTAAAGCTCTCCCTCCCAGATTCAATGCTAAGATTTGTTAATTTAGAAGCTTGCTGTTGAGGGAGGTGTTTTTAGTAATAAAGAACAGAAATTAGCTAATTAAGAAGTATTTCATCAAAACTAGCCTGACAATCATTCATTAAGAAATAATCTATGTATACAAGTAACAAAAAAATAAAGTTTCAATTTAATATCAATTTATACTTCCTGTGGGAGGGTTCTGTTTTTTTAACTCTAAAACAGCAATTTAGCACCAAGAGTTCCCAGATGTTCCTGGGTATGTGGTAGAGTACACAGAGGGGAGACAGGAGCATCAGGAGTTTCCTTTACAAAGCAAGTTCAAGGCCAGCGTGAACTACAATACATGAGACTCTCATAAAAGAGGTGGGGAGGACTCAGGGGATGGCCAGCTCAGCTGGTAAAGTTTGCAACAATAGCAGGAGAGCCGGAAT
>BDUI01001091.1:163436-178146 GCA_002335545.1 Apodemus speciosus
GCCTCCCACCAAACCTGGTGTCTTAGGGTTTCCATTGCTGTAAAGAGACACCGTGACCAAGGTGACTCTTATAAAGGAAAACATTTAATTGGGGCTGGCTTACAGTTCAGAGGCTTAGTCCATTATCAACATGGCAGGAAACATAGAAGCATGCAAGCAGACATGGTGCTGGAGAGGTAGCTGAGAGGTCTACATCTGGACCAGCAGGCAGCAGGAAGACTGAGTGGGCCTGGCTTGAGAATCTGAAACCTCAAAGCCCGTACCTCCAGAAATGTCACTCCCTATGAGTTTATGGGGGCCAGTTTCACTCAAACCGCCATACTTGGTTTTGAAGTTTATAAAAATATTTGTTTGTTTGTTTGTTTGTTTATAGGGGCAGGTGCAAGTCAGGTCACACATATGAAAGTCAGAGGACAGCCTGCAGGAGCTGGTTCTCTCCTTGTACYATGTGGGACCCAGGGATCAAACTCAGGTGGTTGGGTTTGATAGCCCTTACCTGCTGAGCCATCTCGCCCGTCCACACTCGGCTTTTGTACATGGGTTTTAAGCATCAAACCCGACTCCACAGACTCTTCCAGCCCCTACTGAAGAACCTCAATAATTTCCACTTTGTATCCTGGATTAGATAATAAAGACCATAGTTCAAGAAAGAAATGGGATTCGGGTGGCAGGCTTTTTCCACAGCCCTGCTCAAGGCACTGAGCCAGTTCAGGTGGCAGGCTCCTTCTGTGGCCCTGCTGAAGGCCGGAGTTAACTCAGGAGGCAGCCGCCTTGACCTCCCGTGTCCCTGCTCAAGTTGCTGAGGCCAAGGGAACTTTTGAAAGCGTGTTATCCTGCCCAGGAGTTCCTTATCTTTCTTGGTGACCTGATTCAAAGTTGATCTCTCCCATTGTGGGCCTCTTGGTGGTTGGTGATGGTACCACTTTGCTCTGAAGCTCTGGCATAGGTTTGCTTTTCTAGCAGTTCTGTTTGTAAAATACTCTCACCCCCATGCTCTCATTTTTGTTTTTGTTTTGTGTGTGTGTGTGTGTGTGTGTGTGTGTGTGTGTGTTCGTTTGTTTTTTGAGACAGGATTTCTCTGTGTAGCCCTGGCTTTCCTGGAACTCGCTCTATAAGCCAGGCTGACCTTGAACTCATAGATCCACCTACCTCCCAAGTGCTGGGATTAACAGTGTATGCCACCACCACCTGGTGAAATGCGCATCTCTTAACCCAGGGCAGTCACTGGCCTCGTGGTGATGGCACAAACATCCCACAGTTCCACATTTCAACATGATAATTCAGTGTTCTTCCCCAAGACGGACTGTTCATTTAGACCAGTTGGGGGATGCTCTTTGTGTGTGTGTGTGTGTGTGTGTTTGTCTATGCATGTGTATACATGTGTGTATCCAGATATGCTCACCTGTGCTGACTTCAGGTACCATCCTCTATCATTCTCCACCTTAGTTTGGGGGGCAGGGTCTCCCACTGAACCTGGACCTCAACTATTGGTTAGTCTGGCTGAGCAGTGAGGCTCTGAGATCATCCTGTCTTCACCTCCCCAGGGGTGGGGTGTTGTGGGAAATATTAAGCAGGGGGGGAGATGGGGAGTGGCAAGGGGAGGCGGAGTTCCTCTCACTACCATGCAACACCCCACGTACCTCATGGTCAGCCATCTTAACATTTAATTATCCGGCAGAAACAAGAGTCTTAAAGCTTAATTAACCAGTCAGATTTATAAATCAATAAGATCACAATTTACAAGATGCCAATACAATAATTTCAGAGCCAATTGATAATGATAATAGCTTTATCCTAATATTTCTAACCTTGTGAAATCATAGCTATTTGTGGCTGGAAAACGCCACGCGGGTACACATCAGCAGCCATCTTCCTTCCTCCAGTCCTGAAAGGATCCTCTCTTCTTGACTCTTAGCTCCACCTCCCTTTTCCCTGTCCAATCACAGGCCTCCCACTGCCCTAATGTGATTGGACAGGGAAAATCCTGCAACAGTTGAGTTCCAGGTGAGTACCACCTTGTCCAGCTCTTTACTGAGTGATAAGATCCACACTTAGGCCCTTATGCTAGCATAGCAAGTACACTGCACAATGAACCACGTTCCTGGTCCTTGAAGCATGTTGTTCTTGACCCAGACGCATGGTTACTGCTGAAACTAATAAATGGAAAGCAAGAAAACACATGGCTCCAGATACATATGTAGCAGAGGATGGCCTTATTTGACATTAGAGGAGAGGCCGTTGGCCCTGTGGAGGCTTGATTCCCCAGCGTAGGGGGATGCTAGAGTGGTGATGTGGGAGTGGGTGAGTGGGTGGAGGAGCACCCTCATAGAGGCAAAGGGGAGGGGGAAGAGGGAAGATGGGATGGGGGGGTTGTGAAGGGGTAACTGGGAAGGGGCATATCATTTGAAATGTAAACGAATACAATGATTTTAAAAAGCAGGGTGTTCACGCCTGTAATCCCAGCACTTGGGAGGCAGAGGCAGGCGGATTTCTGAGTTCGAGTTAGAGGCTAGCCTGGTCTACAGAGTGAGTTCCAGGACAGCCAGGGCTACACAAAGAAACCCTGTCTCGAAAAACCAAAAAAAAAAAAAAAAAAAAAAAAAAAAGCAGGGTGTTATGTCTACTTCATTTATCAGGCCACATAGCTGCACTGTAATGCAAACTGAGTACTGAGTTCAAGAGCCTTGCTAGAATAAGGGCTTTGAGCGAAGACAAGAGCATGCAGATGTACATTCCTCCTAACTCCGAACACACGGACATTCAGCCATGGTCATAAGTACCTTCCTGTCCCACTAATGTATGTGTCATCAGAACCATAGTGACCACACTTAAGGCTTTCTGACCCAGGGAGTGTGCTGATTTTTCACACCTGCCTTGGTTAATAATCCCTGTTACATGTCAAGAAACTAAGGCCGTAAGCTGTTGTGTATTTTACAGCTTGTATGTGCCGGGCCCGTATCTGAGCCCAGATCCTAGGCCCTTGGTTATTACAGAATCAAGAGTCAGCTGTACAAAATCGGGGTGTGTGTTGTCAACGATGTCTAAAGCAGGTGACTGTGAGTTTGGAAGAATTCTACCTATACAATTCATTGAAATTAAATTAGATTGAGATTGAGAACAACAACAACAACAACAAAACCCTAATGAACTTTGAAAAACTTAAAACTTAAGCCACATGATGTCACTGCCAGAGATGAGGCAGCATGCCACTTTCTTGGGAACGTCTTTTGCCAGCAAGCAGACTGTAAGTTAATAATCGGCCTGTAGCTAGCAGTGCCTGTTCTTTGGTGCGCGCGCACGCGCGTGTGCACACACACACACACACACACACACACACACACACACACACACACACAGAAGGGGGTCACTGAACCAGGAAAAGGAATTGGAGTCGCCTGTGCAGTTGGCCCAACCTTGCCTCCTTCCCTACAGGCACCTCTTAGGTGATGAAACTAAGACAGGTCCAGGCCGCCCATCTTCAGGGACCGCGGGCAGCTCCAGCCATCCGTGAGAGGGAAGCGGAGGACAACATCTGTCTAACCAGGTGTCTGGGACATGGCTTGGGGCTGCGTGTACAGATGGCATGCTCCTGCTCTGAGACTGGGAGGGGTGTCCACGTTGGGAGCTGGATGGAGTCAGACTGTATCTCCATATCTCCTGCTGCTTTAGGGCGTCTTTGAAAACAACTGGATAACTAGTTGAAAGGCCAAGTGGACTCCTGCAGTGGTTGTGGACAGGCTGTGCGGTGCTGCCTTTGACCTATATCTGAGGACAATGCTGCAGGCCAGAAGGCCACCGTGGGGAATCCTTCCATACATGGACACACCAGGGCCTGCCTGCAGAGACTGATGGGGAGGAGATCTCTTTTGGCTTGGAGCATTACCCTAGAGGCTGCCCTTAAAATTGTCTCTGAAAAGGAAGAGCTGTTGGTTTTGTTCACTATATGAGGAATGGGGGGGGGGGGGATGTGCTATGTTTAGAGCACGCAGAGAAAGATTTGCTGGGGGAGAGCTATCCTGAGCTCTCAAACACTGCTTGCTTTCACTGGTAGACCAGTGTAGGAATCAGCTGTTCTCCAGCTGTGTGACTCTTGAAGAAGTTGCTTGACTGTGCTGAGTCTTGACTTCCTCGTCTACAGCTGGAGATGACATAGCCCATTGTGGTGCACTGTCATGAACTCTTGCACAGTGATGAGGACATAACAGAATCATATGACAGAACACTGTCCGGTATGCTGGGTGCTGGGGAAATGGTCACTCCTATAAACTTCACAGCATTTTGAGGTGACAAGTGCCACTTGGATTCACTTGAGTGATTGAAGTATTTGTTTAGACTGCCCTGTAGTAAGTCTAATTCCCACAGGTACAGATTTCTTTCTACCCTTATGGCCCCTCCCCTGGACCTGGGCACTTGCTCAGTGTACCCAGGGGACCCTCATCCTCCCTGTCCTTGTTTGGGTCTATAACAATTGTTCCATAGCTGAACAGGACTGTCACCAAAGCATCGATGGCTGCAAGATTCATGCCCTCAAGCTCATTACAGGAATAATCCTGGCATTGTATGACTGAAGAAAAGGTAATAGGATTGTCTTAGGGTTTTACTGAGGCAAACAGACACCATGACCAAGTCAAGTCTTTTTTTTTTTTTTTATTGGATATTTTGTTATCTCCTTTCCAGGTCTCCCCTCCAGAAACCCCTTATCCCATCCTCCCTCCTCTGCCTCTATCAGGGTGCTCCCCCACCCACTCACCCACTCCCACCCTTCTGCCCTGACATTCCCCTACACTGGGACATCGAATGCCCTCAGGCCTAAGGGCTGCTCCTCCCACTGACGTCCAACAAGGCCATCCTCTGCCACATATGCGGCCAGAGCCATGGGTCCCTCCATGTGTACTCTTTGGTTGATGGTCCAGTCCCTGGGAGCTCCAGGTGGGGGGGTTGGCTGGTTGACACTGTTCCTCCCCCCATGGGGCTGCAGACCCCCTCAGCTCTTTCAGTCCCTTCTCCAACTCCTCCATCAGGGACCCCACACTCAGTCCAATGGTTGGCTGTGAGCATCCACCTCTGTATTTCTCAGGCTCTGGCAGAGCTTCTCAGGAGACAGCCATATCAGGCTCCTGTCAGCAAGCACTTTCCAGCATCCACAATAGTGTCCGGGTTTGGTAGCTGTATATGGGATGGATCTCCAGATGGAGAAGTTTCTGGATGGCCTTTCCTTCAGTCTCTGTTCCACACTTTGTCTCCATAGTTCTTCCTGTGAGTATTTTGTTCCCCCTTCTAAGAAGCACTGAAGCATCCACACTTTGGTCTTCCTTCTTCTTGAGTTTCATATGGTCTGTGAATTGTATCCAAGTCAAGTCTTACAAAGAACATTTAATTGGGGCTGGCTTACAGGTTCACAGGGTCCATTATCATCAAGGTGGGAGCACAGTAGCATCTAGACAGGCATGATGCAGGGGGAGCTTAGAATTTTACATCTTCATCCTAAGGCATCTAGGATGAGGGTCTTAAAGCCCATACCCACAGTGCCACACCCACTCCACAAAGGCCACACTTTAATTGTGCCACTCCCTGGGCTGAGCATATAGGAGCCATCACAGGGATGAAACCCTTTCTGTTGAATGACCACCCTGTCAGTTGCTCTTGCTTGGTGGTTTTAGTACAGCCAGCCGAGCTGCTGGGGCATTCTGTAAACACATCTCAGGTTTTACACAGGCAGGAACCTCTCCACTAAGAGAGACACTGCCAGGGTACAAGGTATAGGAATGTTGACCTCTTGAAGCAGTGGCAAGCTGCTTTCTAGAGTGGTCACACCAGCTCATACCCAAATGTCAGCATGAGCAGCTTTAAGCTCTGTGCACTCTGAGGTGTCACACAGCAATGAAATAGCGGGGACTGTAAACCTTAGCAATGACAGTAGGTGAAAAAGGCAAACTCCCCAAGGAGGAAAAAGACAGCATTCTTTATAAAGCCCGGGACACAGCTGGGGAGAAGGGATGCAAGGATATGCTGTGGGTTTATACAAAGATGACACAAACAAAACTATCATGAGGGACTGGCAGAGGGGGCGTGGCATGTCCGCTCTCACGGCAGAGCACTTTGCAGTACCACCTTAATGCTTATAATTTCTCTTGATGCAAAAGGCTTATTCAAAATTCCCAAAAGACAGATGCAACCTGGGTGCCCATGATGGATGAACAGACAAAAGAATCCATCCATCCAATGGAATGTTATTTGTCCATAAAAGGGAAAAAAGATTGTGACACATGCTACAACAGGGACAGACCTTGAGGATACCACACTAAGTATCCTCACAAAAAGCCACATCCTGTATGACTCACCTTATCTGAGATGTTTAGTCAAACACAGGAAAACAAGAGTGTTTGGCAGGTCAGGGAAAAGGGCTCAGGATTTATTTAGTAGGTAGTTTCGGTTTTGCATGATGAAGATGATTCTAGAAACTGTTTGCCTAGCGCTTTCAGTATATTTTATACCATTGAACTGCACACTTGAAAATGGCCATAATGCCGGGCAGTGGTGGCGCACGCCTTTAATCTCAGCACTTGGGAGGCAGAGGCAGGTGGATTTCTGAGTTCGAGGCCAGCCTGGTCTACAGAGTGAGYTCCAGGACAGCCAGGRCTACACAGAGAAACCCTGTCTTGAAAAACCAAAAGAGAGAGAGAGAGAGAGAGAGAGGGAGGGAGGGAGGGAGGGAGGGAGGGAGGAAGGAAGGAAGGAAGGAAGGAAGAAAGGAAGGAAATAGCCATAACGGTATGATGGTCAGCTTTCTAGTTTTTCCTGTATTTATTTGTGTGCGTGGTGGGGGAGGGGCGACTGTAAGTGCACATCATGTGGAGGCCCAAGGCCAGTGCGGGGCCTCCACACTATATCCTGCTCTACCTTTACTTTTGGAGACAGGGTCTCTCATGGAACCTGACACCCACCAGGTCTAGGCTGGCTGACCAGCTTGAGGAGGTCTGTCTCTCTTTGCTCTCACCCTACCTCAAGGCTGAGATTACAGGCATGGGCCGCCATACCTGGCTTTTTACACATCTCCTGAGGATCCAAATTCAGGCCCTAATGCCGGTCTGGCAGGCGCTTTACTGAGTCATCTTCCCATCCCAGCTTTTCAAGTTATAGTAAAATACCCAAGATGATCACCTTAAAAAAAGAAAAAACAAAACAGGAAGTTCACCCTGGCTCATAGTTTTGTAGGTTTCAGTCAGAAACCTCATGGTAGTCAGGAAGCAAAAGAGACAGATAGGAGAAACCAGGGTCTCCATATCTCTTTCAAGGACATATCTGCACTGACTAAACTTCCTTCCACTACCCATTTCCATCTTAGAGTTCTGTGTCTCCCAAAAACACCACAGACAAGGGACCAGGTCTTTAACATTACGAGCCTTTGGGAAGCATTCAAACCTATGAGCCTATGGTGGCCATTCTCATACAAACTACCTCAGACTATATTAGAATGTGTCTGTATGCACCAATAATGAGATTCTATCCTGAACCAGGTAATTACATAAGTCCAACTCTCTATTAGTAAAGAGGGAAAAACACTTTCAAAGTTCTCTGCCAGAAATTATAAGCTATTTTAGAATTTTCAGTGAAGCTGAAGATGTCATCTGTAATAACTGTCTCCTCCTGTTACTTCCTAAAGCTCCGTTTTAAAGAACCCTCTTGGGGCTGCCGCTATGGCCTGGTGGCAGAGTACATTTAACTTGTTCAGTTCTCGGTACCAAGCAAACAAATACACAGCCCTTCCAAGAACTGCTGTGCACAGAACCTGAGCCAGGAAAACTCCTGTTGCAAGTTCAAGTGAGATTTCTGGCACCTAGAAGACACAAACAAAATTTGCTCCCTAGTCTGGGAAGGAGTTGGCTCTGCTGGTGAAGTTCTCACCACACAAACATGAAGCCCTGAGTCTGGGTCCTCAGCACCCCCACAAAAAGCCAGGCAGGGTGTCACGTGACTGCAATGCCAGCACTGGAGAAGTGAGACAGGCATTTTCCCCAGAGCTGCCAGATGTTTGGTGCATACTCTTAGTCTCCAAGCCTATGCCCGTGGTAGGCATTGCTAATCAGTCACAGAACAGCGCACCAGTAAACCTGGTCTACGTTAGAATCCTTTCTTACATGGTTCTCTATGCAGCCATTCTATCAGAGCACAAGATGAACCTTATTTGCACCCTCTATGTTTTAGTCAGGAGTCTCTAGAGCAGTAGTTCTCAGCCTGTGGGTTGTGAACCCCTTGGGGGTCACATATTAGATATCCTGCATATCAGATATTTATATTATGATCCACAACAATAGCAAAATTACAAAATAATTTTATGGTTGGGGGTCACCATAGAATGAGGAAATGTGTTAAAGGGTCACAGCATTAGGAAGGTTGAGAACCACTGCTCTAGAGGAACAGACTGATAGAATTTATATACGCATAAACTCTTCTATAGATATATTTATATATACATAACACACACACATATATTGTTAGGATCAAACAAATGAGACTTTTCCTAAGTACTGCCATTTTGTTTTCAGACTCCATTTTGATCATAAGATGAAATTAAGTTCAAGTTCCCAGACTCTAGGGGACCTTTCCAGATGGCTATCCAGTTCCTCCTTATTTTTTTGTTCCCCAAAATATAATGGTTGTCCCTAAACACAAAAGAACAAATTATTCTGATTGATGAAAAATTGTGACTATAACATGGCACAGATGGATTTCAAGCTTACGAACTCGGTAACACCGTGGCTTAGGGGGGTCATAGTTCAGCTCCCAAGTCTGTTCTGCGGCCCTGATCAATCAGTAGGCGCTTGAGTACAATACATTTTTGTTATCTACTTAAATACTAAGATGAACATCAGTGACGCAGTCAGCTCCTCAGTCTATGYTGTTGCCACTGACAGGTCAACTTTTGCTGCCTAATTCAAATAAAGATGCTACTTTGCTAAACTCTTGTGACTGCTCAGGTTGTTTCAGATTTCAGACCCCAACAATAATATATATATATATATATATATATATATATATATATATATATATATATATATATATCAAAAGGGCATTTATTAGAGTGGCTTACAGGCTGTGGTCTGGCTAGTCCAACAGTGCTGTGTCCTGACAGAAAGGTCAAGAATATAGTAGTTGTTCAGTCCATGAGGCTGGATGTCTCAGCAGGTCTTCAGTATTCATTTGAATCCCAAAGATGTAGGTTCTAAACCAGGAATGAATGGCTCAGCAGCAGGATAGATGAACTTGTCAGCAAGATCAAGAGCAAACACGCAAAGAAGTAAAAGTTTGCTTATTCCCTGTCCTTCATGCGGCTGACTTATCCAAGGTCACATGAGAGCCGGCGTGTCCCTTCATGACTTCTGAGTACTAAATTTGGTTTTTCCGCATCATCCATATCCACGAATGGTCATAGCAGTATTGTTCAGGCAAACCTACAAACTCCAAGTTGTTGGACAAATGAAATAAGATAAAACGGCAGGAAACTGTAAACTAGTTTGTGTGCAACCACCGTGGAGGCTGAACAGAAGATCTGATGCCTTCTGAGACTGCTTTTACTGAGCATGCTAGCCAGAGCAGGGGATGGCCAACAGCGACTAAATACTTTTAGTGCCCCACACTAGCAGCCTTTTACCTCTGAATGGGCATGGGCTAGCATCTTGTTCCTCCCCGAATAATGAGAGGACACCTCACAACCTCTGCCAAGCTGCCTAGATTCAACTTAACATCAAGTGGGCCAGCCTGTCTTCCAAATGGAAACAGCATTCCTCTCTTGAGAGCCCCTGAGGAAGGCTTGGGAAGGAACTGGTCTGGCCTCATTCTTTGCACAAGAGGAAGTAGGGCTCAGGTAACACTGGCCACAGCATTTAGGTAGTCAGAGAGTGTCCAAGCTCTTCCTCAACACCCAGAACTGACGGTGGGTCTGACTCACATGCCCCCAGGCAGGACAAAAACTACAGAGCGTGAAGATACAACTTGAATGCTAGCCGACTGGAAACACTCTGCGGCAGCTGGCTATAAAAAGGATGGATTTACCATTGGGGAACAAGAGGCCTGGGACAGATGAGCATGCTCTGTGTCGGCATGGTGCTATCGCCCTGTAGGTGTTTTCCCTTTCTGTCATAAGAAATGAGGCAGGGACTGGGGAAATGGTCAGTGGTTAAGAGAGCTGGCTGTCCTTCCAGAGGTTCTGAGTTCATTTTCCAGCACCCACATCCCTACCCCCAACCATTTATAACTGTAGTCCCTGGGATCTGATGCCTTCTGGTGTGCCTGACAAAACACATACACACAAAATAAATAAATCATTTAAAAAAGAAATTTGGCAATTGCACCCATTTAATGGATGATAAAGTAGAGACTTGGGAATAGTAGGTAGCTTGTCTAAGGTGGCCTTAGTAGATGGTAGTAGACCTGGAGTTACAGACAGTTGTGAGCCACCATGCCTGTGCCTGTGCAACAGCAAGTACTCTAATATGTAAGGCATCCCTCCAGCCCTGACTCCTGATTTTTCTAACCCCCTTAGAAGAATAAAATGTTCTTGAGCCACCAGACAGTGGCAATTTTTATAAAATTACTCTATAATAAGCTATTGCATCTAGCTCTCTGACCTATATCTTCCAGAAAAGAAAGCTTTGTGATTTATTTTTGAAACAAAATACTTGTTTTTTTTAAACAATTATTTATTTGTGTATTTATAGCCATGGTTGTGAGCCACCATGTGGGTGCTGGGAGTTGAACTCAGGACTTCTGGAAGAGCAGCCGGTGTTCTTAACCACTGAACCATTTCACCAGCCCCCCCCCCCAACACTTATTTCTAAAAGGTATACTGTTTATATCTTAGTGCAGATTATAGGGATCTAGGAACCGGGCGTGCTCTGAGAGCTGGCGAACAACCACACGTCACTCTGGGGCTGTTTAGAACAGGACAGGGATTTGTGAACTGAATGCCGACTGCACTCAGTGGGTACCTTATTTGTGGATGGTCATGTTGTTTTGTTGTTTAGACTATTGTTAACTATACTGCAACAAACGTCCTCTACTTAAGTCCTGTCTGATATCTACTGTCACTCTGAGTTACTAGTGAGAGCTCATGTGTGTGACTGTATAACCAGTGCAGGCTGCTACTATTCCCATTTGTGTAACAGGGGGTGAGAGTTCTTTTTCTCAAACCCTCTTAAACGTTGGACTTGCTTTTTGTAGTGTTTTGAAAGGGTTTGACCCCCACAAACTCATGCATTTGCGTATTCTTGGCTCAGGGAGTGGCACTATGATGAGCTGTGGCCTTGTTGGAGGAAGTGTAGCCTTGTTAGAGGAAGTGTGCTACTGTGGAGGCGGGGCTTTGAGGTCTCGTATATATGCCCAAGTATGGTGAGTATGATCCAGTTTTCTCCTGGTTGCCTTCGGAACAAGAAATAGAACTCTCAGCTCCTTCTCCAACGCCATGCCTGCCTGGATGCTGCCATGCTTCCTGCCTTGATGATAATGGACTAAACTTCTGAACCTGTAAGCCAGTCCCAATTAAATGTTGTCCTTCATAAGAGTTGCCTAGGTCATGGTGTCTCTTCTCAGCCATGGAAAACCTAAGACACTTTTCCTTTTTTATTACTAGTGAAATTGAATACTATATGTACATTGGTGTGTGTGTGTGTGTGTGTGTGTGTGTGTGTGTGTGTGTAGCAAGCACATGCTACAGTGGACATGACGAGGTCAGAGGATAATCTTCAATGTGCATCCTCTCCTCCCACTCTGAGACAGAACCTGTATGTTGTTTGCTGCCACAGATGCAGAACTCCCTGGCCTGGGGGTTCCTTAGCATTCGCTCTCTGCCCACCATCTTTCCAGGAGCTCTGGGGTTGCTGACGCTTATATTACATGTCTGGCTTTCCTGGCCCTGGGAATTTGAACTCAAGTCCTCACACTTGTGTAACAAATGCTTCTACCCATTGCACCTCATTGCCTCTGTGTGTGTGTGTGTGTGTAGTATGCATGTCTATGTGTGCATGAGTATGTGAATGTGTGTGAATGTCTAAGTGTGTGTACACACATGTGACTATGTATGTAAGTGAATGTGTGAGTATATGTGTGTATATGCGAGTGTGTGTGAGTATGTGTGTATGTGTATGATTTTCTTCTTTGCCGAATTGTTCATTCCTTTACTTGATCCATTTCTCATTAATATGCCCATTTTCCCCACTGGTTGATAAGTATTTTATAGACTATCCACACTGGTAAATTTCATTACATGAAAGTAAAAATTTCTGTATGTTTCAAAAACACCAGACAAAAAGGCAGAAGAAATGCTGAGAAAAACCAAGGTGACAATGGCTTAGCTTTCTTTATAATGCCTGTTTTGAGTATTTAGCTTAAAAATTCTCGTATCATCCCTAAGATCACATACATGCTTGTTTTCCCCTTCTGCTGATTGGTAATGCATTTATAGCTCTGTGCCAGCTAAACTCTTAATCTGGGGTATGCAGCTTAAGGCAATGACAAATCTAGCCTGATTTCTTTCCAGGCAGTTAAAGAATCACTTAAGTAGAATGTATTGAACAATTCTTCTCTGCTCAAGGATCTTTTGGGGGAATTTGTGCATGGTGTATGTTGGCACGTGTGCGTGTGCGTGTGCGTGTGTGTGTGTGTGTGTGTGTGTGTGTGTGTGTAGGCCAGAGGTCAACCTTGTGTATGTTGTTCCTCAGGTGCAGTTCATCTTGGATTTTGAGTCTCTCGATGGCCAGGAGCTCACCAATTAGGCAAGTGGATTAGCCAGAGAGCCCCAGGGCCATGCCTATTACAAGCATGTGCCACCCCAGCAGGCTTCTTCTGTATTTTTTTGGGGGGGGGGCGGCTGTGCTTGGGCAGCAAACACTGCTGACTGGCCTGTCTTGCCCTCTTCCTAGGGGTTTTATCTCTGACCAACCTAGATTCTTCTCCAGACTCAGGTTTGCATCTGGACTTGCTACTCTTGTCCTGTAATCTCTTCTGACTTCTGATGCTGCCCCTGTTTCAACAAGGACCCCAGATTCTCAGGGACAGTTTGCATACTTTTGGAWATCTCCGCTCACTTTCTTGCCTCCTTCCCCAGACAGAAAATCCCTTCAGGCTCGGGCCCTGCCTCCTYTCTCTTCGTGCTGAGAGAGCCCGGGGTAATGTGGTGGAGGCCAAGCACGGCAGCWAGCAGTACAGCAGTGGAGCGAGCCCAGACACGAAGGCTCACAGACTGCGCACGGCCCAGACACGAAGGCTCTCAGACTGCGCATGCTCCAGAGTGGCCCACGAAATTAGAATGGTGGATAAGCACCAAGACGCTTGGTAAGTATGTGGGACACTCTTGAGCCTTATGGTTAGCCATAGTCTGCACTAGAATCTTCAACCTCCTCAGCACCCCCAMCCCGCTCGCCACAGATTKCAAGATGACAAGTAATAGGTTTATTTTTACATTGCCTCTTTTACATGCCCAGTGCTGCTGCTAATGTGGCTCGGCTCGAGGTGCCAGCGACTGAGTATGAGGGTGTGGAGGGTGTGGAGGCCCCGGAAGGGTGACTCACAGCCAATCCCCGGGCTCCAGGAGCCTTGACTAGAGCAGGACAGMTATTCTGCAATCCTGCATCTGAGCCTACACTCTTTTTGGCTTTCCCCTCTCCTAGATGGGGAAAATGGAGCTCAGCGCCTAGCTGATGACACCCACAGCCCCACTAGAGACACTAGGCAGAGGAGAAGAGGCCCAACTGTTTGAAGTCACATTTGCACGGGTGACACAGTGAGCCTGGCCTGTGCACTTGCTGCACATGACTCCTGGTTTGCACCTCACATGTCTCCAAGCCGCAGAGCTTGAATAGTCAATGAAATTCAAACGGTACTTTTGTCTCATGGGAAAGYTAACYGCATGTTTAAGTATATTTAAAAAAAAAATCTAAGGARGTGTGACAGCRGACATGARGCATTCCCTCCCAACAAATAGCCAGGCTGGAGCCAAGGCTCCTCTCCTGAGACCAGCCTCTGTGTCCTCCTACTGAAGGCCTCTAGAAAGGTGTCCATGCTGTRTCTAGAGCATCCTGCCCAGGACTGTAGCTTTCTCTAAGTGTGTGTCCTAACTAAGATTGTCAGAGGCCCAAGACTCTGTGAAACGGACTGTCTACGCAGTCAGTTTTTCTCCTAAATTGTTCAAATTAAAAACAAAATAAAATAAAATATGGGACCAGCAGGATGTCTCCACGGGTAAAGGAATCCGTTGCCCAGCCTGATGACCTGAGCTCAATCCTCAGGACCATTGTGGTGGGTTGCAGGATATTTGATCATACTATGAACCCTAAGATTGTATTACATACTGAAAAAAAAAAAAAAAAAAAGCCTTGCCGTGGTGTAGCTCACTAGCACACACCTATAATCCAAGAGCTAAATGAAGTCAACCCTAGGTCAAGAGGCAGAACAAGCAACCAGCCGGCAGGGCGTGAACATGAGTGAACAGAAGGAGGGTCTTGGAGTTGAAGGAGGTTTGAGAGAGCGCGGAGAAGGAGAGAGAGYGGTTTCCTTCTGGGACGGTGGAGTAGGAGGGCAAGCTGGGTGCTTTCTCTGCTTCTCTAAGCTAGCAGGCTTTCTCCACAGAGTCTGCCTCCTGAGTCTTCATTTGGTAAAAATTGAATGGCCAGGGTTTGTGTTTTTATAAAATAACAGTGGCAGAAGGAGAAAACTG
>BDUI01001092.1:77005-90338 GCA_002335545.1 Apodemus speciosus
CATACACTTATGTACAATGGTACAGAAACTTAGAAACTTCTTGGACTAGAATACTATCCATTCATAGGTATTTTCATACTTACACAGCTTGGAAGTGGTTAGGTATATACTACTGCCAAAGCAGCCCACAGTCATCCCATTCCACACACAAAAGCATGAAAAGCTAGAGGGTACTATGGAGAAGGATGTTCTCTGGGTCCCCAGAGTACAAATACAGTTTCTACCCAGATGTCAGTAAGGRCTCCAGCTCTTCAGCCCACAGGCTCCTGCTGATTTCCTTTGTTTGGGATAATTTTGTTCTCTTTGTAAACTAGAAAGAGTTCAGCTGCCCTCTGCAGCATAGCTAGGGTTYTGCCAGACATTCAGGATGCCAGAGTTCAGCTGCCCTCTGCAGCATGACCAGGGTTCTGCCAGATACTCAGGATGCCAGGCCAGAAGCCCAGGGGAGAGGACAGGCCACTGTGAAAAGCCAGGCAGCAGTTATTTAGACGGAATGAGTTAGAAATATGATTCAGGCTTAGAAGGCATTTCAAATTTAAGAAGACATTCTTTCTCTATAGATTGGACAGAGAGTTCTGCCAAAAGAAAACAGCTACCTAAATTGGGCCGAATAATTCAGAAAAAGAAAMAAAACAAAACAAAACAAAACCAAAAACAAAAATCTGACAAACAAGCTACTCCTAGTGGTGGTTAGAAAATGGGGGATTTTTGTTCTGTGGAATGTAAGACAGAAAGAGCCTATTTACCCAACTTTCCCTCTAGTCTTTGTACATCATATGCTAAGACAATGAAGCCAGATTAAAAGAGCCACTGCCACCAAATGACAAACATGTAGGAAACAAGTAGAAGTACCCACAATGAAAGGCACTTTTAATACCATTAAAAGTCCCAAATATTCTGCTGAGGTTGAAGACCGCTAAAGCTAAAATGTTTAAACACATAAAGGTTCATGTTCATCTTTAAGGAAATACCTTGGAGTGCTACATGATCCTTTCTTTGTTAACTTAGAACTGTATCATGGGGTTGACATTAAATACAACATATGTCTAAGCCTTAAAAACTAAAGTAACTGCCAATAAATTTAGTACTTGGAATCTCTCACACTGTAGGCTTGATGAGCACAATTTCCATTTGGCCCAATTCAATAACTAATATTAGGCACTTACCACATGCAAGGCACTGTGGGTAATATCAAAGCAGGCCAAGGACTACCTACCCTAAAACCTCAGTCTTTCAAAAAAAAGTGACTCTCAGTTTATATATCTGGGTCTGAACAATAATCAGGTGCCAACTGTAATATTCAGAGGCTTCTGATTGAAGGCCAGAACAGAAAATGAATCCCATGCAAAGGGATCAAAAGGACACAGAGGTTTCCAAAGGGAGAAACTGAGACCAACACAGCTTTTTGAAAAGAAGAGGAAGACAATTTGGCACTTCAGTGTACAGGGAACCATTTAAGACAAATAGAAACTCTACCATGCTTACATTATGCATGATGCTAAATGGCATCATTGAAAAAAGCTCTGGAGAAAAAAATGATTATCATAGTACTTGAGGTCTTTATGTGTACCCCAAGTTAAAAAAGAAAAACATACATGCTCATGACTGAGTGATTCCCATGTGTGTACCCTCARTTGCCTGGTCTATTAGGGCTCAATTGACATGCTGAGAAGATTTTCAGGCTAAGACAGCAAATAAACTCCATGTTCCTATGGTCACCTGGGCACCACAAAACACCATGTTGGATCTCTACCAAGCCACCCAAATTACTAACTTAAATAGTACCAGCTTCCTCTTTCTATGTCCCAGTTTCTCCTGTCTGGTAAAAATAAAGAAAGCAATGTCCTTTATCTAAGTCCTTAGCAGAAGGATAATAGGTTTAATTATAACACTCTGTATATAGACTGGAGTCCCCCATGGTGAGGAACTATATAAACAGAATGGGTAATTAGTCCTATCTAGGCAGGAAAGTAAATGTAAAGGAAATTTTATCTATAAAGTTACACTGCTACTACAGTTAATTTACAAAAGATACTAGTGATTGGTCAGCAAAACCAAGATAAAAGCTTGAAGTCAATTACTTTTCCTAAGACACCTTAACTATAAAACATGAATGAACTGTTTCGACCAAAAAGAACAAACATACAAACATAGGACAGGCATGGAGTCACAGCTTTTATAGGCTTGTCTTCACTTTGGGGTCACAGTAAGATGTGGTGCGCTCATTAATAATTTTATTTATATAACTTTATCTGAAATTGTTTTCTGTAAATATAGAATGTAGAACTAAGAAAAGGATCACGTTCACACACTCTAAGCAATTCCAAGGAAATGTGCTAATACAGCTGTCAGTTTGATACAATAATCTGTATACTAACAAGAGACTTCTCTAAAGTCCTGGCCCAAACTCAGCAAATGGAATTCTCCTCTTACTGTTTAGTGAACCCAAATAAACCCAAAATCTAAAACGTTAGCATTTCCCAAGCATCTACTATGGTCAAGAAACCTARCAGGCAGGCATTATTTCTCACGAAAAAGAACACTGAGAGTTTGCATAGCTGGATAAGTGGAAAGCTTAGATTTAACCAAAAATATAAGTGAAATAAATCTCTACTAGATCTCTCCAACAAAAACACTAACTATTTTAAAGCACATACACCCATGCATATCTAATCTGCAAGGGGCATTGCCAAGCACAGAACTAAAGGTGCTATGCATGTATACTTCTGTGCAGCAGTCAACTTTAAATTCCCAAGCTTATTCATAGGTATTGCCACCTTCACATTATAGCCTGAATGAGGTCAGTTCCTCCTATCACCAGAGTGTAGATTCTGAAAGGTATGCTCTAAAAGATTAGGATGGAATCTATACCCAGCCCCAGCCTGGAGATGAAACATCCCCCAATTCCCAGTATCTTCAATGTAGAGTGATACTAGCAACTGGAGGATGACACACGTTTAAATAAATCTATCTGTTGATACTGTTTGGTTTAATGATTTCTTTTTTAATTTATTAATTTCTTTTAGCTAAGTGTAATGAATCTTAACTCACTGGAAAAATAAAACAATAATCCTCCACCCCCAAGTATTTGATAATAGTCTTAACACTGGTTAGTGATCCATGGTGCATATTCTTATTCACTGGAGGACTAAAAATGTCCTCCAGTGAAGTGCTTTGGAGAGGAAATCCGGTGGGCAAGGTACCTTAGCATTGAGGGGACACACAGACAGGGCACTTCGAAAGAGCCGRTCTTCACTTCGCCACTCGCCACTGCGAATCACACATCTCAGTGCGTTGATGAGAAGGATGCCCAGGATGATGGTGGCAACAGGTTTCTGAATAGAATTGGCAGAGGTCATTAGTAAGTTGCATATGGTGCTTATGGTTCTCTGAGGAAGCATTTTGGGTTTCTCTTTTTGGTGTGTACATATGTGTGGTGCACACACATGGGTGCACAGAYGTAAGCACTCACCTGTGCCCATGTAGACCCACAGAAGGATGTCACATGTCCTCCAGCATAACTCCTGACCTTACTTCTTGAACCTGAAGCTGGCTATTTCTGCCAGGCTGGCAGGACAGTAAGTTTCCAGGATCTCCCTAGCTTGGAGTTCTCAAGCTTGGGGGTTATAGGCATGCAAAGCCATGCCAGGTGGTTTACTTTAGTGCTATGGTTCGAACTCAGTCTTCACTCACACAGCAAGCTCTCTTACCCACTGAAGCATGGACCCAGCCCTATGGTACCTTTTTCTTAGTGTGTCTGCTCAGAGCTCCAAATCCAAAGGTCAACAGCATGCAGTACCCAGCGCTGGGGAGGTAGAGGACACGCTCTGCGACCACAAAGCCCACACGGAAAAACAAGTTGCTTGCAGGAAGAAAGGGGATCACAAGAAATCCCAAACCCAGAGTAAGGATTCTGGAAGACAAAAAGTATTTACACGGTTGGCTATTTTTAGATTTTTCAAGAAAAGCACCTTATTTGACATAACAATAAAGACTGTTCTTTGTTTCTTGCCATCAATTTAGAAAATTGACATTTAGCAAGGATAAAGTCATCAGTAGAATGGAGTTAGCTGGCAGCACAGATTAGTACATAGCAGGCAGCACATAGAAAAAATCATCTAAATCATGTTTGCATCAATAAAGTCAAAAGATTATATTTAATCTATTCCTTGATTAGTGAACACTCTTCCCAACTCCATAGTTTTTAATTTCCAGTAGTTTTTAATAGACAGCCCCCCACTTGTCTAACAAGGATAGTACTGAAACAGATTAAGCTTTGTAAATTTAAAAGAAACTATTTTTTGTTACTATGTCTCAACCAGTCAAGCACAAACACACTTTGCAGTGAAACACATATAACACCCACATCTCTAAGTCTCTAATGATGTGATGGCACAAATGAAGCAGTGAGGTCACATTTGGTGGTTCCTTCTGGGACCCCATGCCYCACAATTTTTTTTAAATTCTATTTCATGTGTATAAATGAACTGATTAGGACTGAAGTTTTTCACTCTTTAGCATCAACTAATTTAAGCACACAGGTAAGCAGAAAACATTCATTTATTTTGAGAAATTACTTAACATCGTGTGCACTCAGGCTTTGTGAAAACTGTCTTAAGCAGTTTTCATTTTCATAGAATATGTTTGTCTTCTCCAATTATTTCCTCAATAACCCTTTGCAAAGGATCTTTTTATCTGTTGAAAAAGTGTAGTATCTTTTGGGGACAGCAACATATTTTGTGCAGGACAATAAAGAGGACTTCTTTGAAGGGGAACTGTGAAATAATGGGCCCAACATTCGTCAATTATACTCCCTGTTCTGACCATAAATTACATTTTACCTCCTACAGTGAGGCCTCCAAGTGCTACTTAGKAGGGTGGGAGTGGCCCGTGGTAGTCATGCCTACTGCTACTCCGACTTCCCTCTGCACAAGCTGAAGCCATCGAATCCCACCTTGTTGCTGCCATAAATTCAGAACAAATATCCTTAGATATCCTATATACAGAGTTGTTGAGTGATAGGCGCTGAGTTTAGCAAAATGCTTCTGTGTAGAAGTTAAAATTCCATGCTGCCTCTTACCTTCTCTTGCAGCTATCCTCAGAGCACAGGGCTTGGAATATTAGGCCAATTAGGCAGAGCCAAAGTGCTGCTAGAGCAATTACCCTCCAGTCACCAACTGACTTAATGAGGGGGATGCAGCCCATTGACCAATCAAAACACAGCCACCAGGGACACAGCAGCAGCCAGGCATTCAATGAATAGTAGTAATTATAGTTTATGGCCTGTCAGTCAAAAGAAAAACAAACACTTACTTGACGCTGAACTTGAAAGAACACACATATCCTAACTTCACTTCCGAGGCATTCATAAGCTTCTGTTCCAGGAAACAGTTATGTAAAAATAAAATACTGCCCATTTGTAGTCTGAGCATAGGGTTGTAATCTGTAATTTATTAAAAGCATCCAGATTTTAATACATTAAAAATACAGCCAAGCCAGTGGGCCAGGCAATGCAGGTGTTGGTTATATTTCTGGCYAGGATATGGCTCATTTACATAGTATTACTYAATGCCTCTGATGACATGGTCAGTGAAAGGCCCTAATGCTTTAAAAATGAAGCTCAGCTCTGAGTATCCTCTTGATTGTCTCTGTAAAGTGCACAGTTAAGAATCTGTGACTTGAGATTCTTATCCTTAGAAAAACAGACTCTTAACAATAGCATTGTGCTACTACATTTATCTTAATTCAGTCATGCTAGGTCCCCCTGCAGCAACAAAGATGAGTCAGATGGGCATCATAATAGAAGGGGCCTCTTTTCCTTCTTTTCTTGAAAGGAATTATGTTAGACCTCTCTGTGGTCCTGAATCCACAGATTCAACAATCCTAGAATTTAACCATATGTTGAAGATGTTTGTAAGAAAAAAGATTTCAGAAAGTTCCGAAAACCAAAGCTTAAAACTTGCTGAGCACTTACTTCCCTTAATCACATAAGAACAAAGAACAGGCACTGTGTTAGGTGCAGGACAGAAGCTGGAGACAGTTTTGAGCATAGGGGAGATGTGAACTTACCTTATCAACGAGACTCCAGCACCTCTGGAGTTTAGAATTGAGGTGAGGGGTTCTTGGAACTAATATCCCATGAACATGAAAAATAACTATATAAAGAACCATCGTACATCCTTCCTAACAGCATAAAAGTTGGCTTTATTATAGAATAACCTTAACAACAGCAAAGCATGGATATCCACTTACTAGGGACTTGWGAATGTGGTGGTAGGTGGGGATGAAGGTGCAGAACATGGAGAAGATGAAGGTGGGTCTCAAACTTCCTAACGCTACAACCCTTTGATACAGTTCCTCAGGTTGTGGTGACCCCCAACCTTAACATTATCTTCATTGCTAATTCATAAATGTTGCTAGTCATGAATCATAATGTAAATATCTGTTTACCAACTGTCCTAGGATAGATACCCCTATGAAAGCATCATTTGACCACAAAAAAGGATCACGACTCACAGGTTGAGAGCCGCTAATGGGTAAAGAAAATAATTGAAAAGAAGTCCAGGCTCAATACTTACCCTAACTAACAGGCTGTCAGCAAAGGATGCTGGGTTGTCCACCTCAGTAAATGCCGGTGGGCCTGTGCCCATGATTTTCCAACGTATATAAAGCATGCTGGTACCACCAATGGTGAGCAGGGCCATTCGGAAGAGGAGGCCTCCATTCTTGAATATGCCAGTGTTCTAAAAAGACACCACGGAGTTCCTGTTGTTGAAGGTTTCAACTTAAGCACAGTACGTACTCTAAGAGGGTTCCCCCCCCCCCCCGTCCCTGTCCATATAGTCTGCCTGGGGGCTATGCAGAGTTTCAGTCCAGCCTGGGCAACTTTATAAGACTGGTTCAAAATAAAAAGTAGAAAAAAGGATGGGTACAGGTTAATCAGTTGCCTAGAAGGAGACCCTGTGTTTACTCCCCAGCACTGCAAAATAAATAAATATACCAAGTCCAATTATGAGTATCTACCCAAACCACTGACACAATGTACTAAAAAGTTGCCAACCTTAGAATTCAAATCCTAAGAAATACTTGGAAAACAGCATTTTAAATTGGCTGGTACCTGACGTTTTCCATGTCTAGGCTTGATGAAGTAWGCGACTCACCTCTAGTGACTTGTCTTTATGTAAGACCTTCYGGACAGCTACCAGAATGTCAAGTTTGCCTATCACCAGGATATCGAACACAGCATTCAAGCCCTAAGAATCAAAGTCTCACAGTTAGTCCAGAGGAGCCTGGCTCTGATAGGACAGAAACTAGTCACATTTTCACTATTTGACCTAGACCAGGAATTTGAAGACCATGGACAAACTCCCAGGTATTTAGGAAGAACAGCCACATGTTTAGATGAATCCACAGTGGGGACCCCACTAAGGAGAACCTACTGAGTCCCTGGCAGTAATGATCCCATAGCTTACATTTAGGATCACTGTAAGACTGCTAAACTCTGGGGTTCTTAGGGAAAGTTCCCCAGAGTCTTTGTTTCCCTCACCTCCTTGTTTATAACTGAAACAGAGTGGTCAACTACATTGTGATACAATGATTAAGCATGACAAGAGAAAGACAGCCATCAATACCACCAACCCAGCCTTGACATAAAGTTCGGTGGGTTGACTGAGGCCTGGTGAACAGGGCAGACACACATCTCTCTCTAAAGGAGCCCTGGTTCTCTCAGAGCCCTAACTGTTCACTTGTGTTTTCTGCTCCCTGGGCACACAGCTGGACTCTATCCTCAGTGTGTGCTAAGGAGAGATTCCAAGGTCAGGTCAGGTCAGGTCAGGTCAGGTCAGGTCAGGTCAGGTCAGGTCAGGTCAGGTCAGGTCAGGTGGGTAGCTTACAGAACCTGGGGAGAGGTGAAGACTCTTCTGGAGCTTTAGTTTAATAGCTGGACTCTCTTCTCTTTGTGTCCCCTTACTGCCAGTTGTGACACAGCTGTCTAGAGTAACTGGACATAGCACATAAAAGATGCTCCTGTTGTACAAGCCAGCCTCCTCAGATACTATGCAGAATAACTACTGACTCCTGTTAGGAGAACCGACAATGACCTGAGGTAAACTGTAGCCCCACCTACACTGACAGCTCCTATGGCCACCATAATGGTCAGGCTGCTTTGACAGCTTTTCAAGGTATAGTTGGATCTAGTCTTTACTTTGTGGATGACTTTCTGTTAATGTCACTTTGGTAGGCACTGTCATCTACTGGAATCCCTGCCCAGTCTGCATAAAAGAGTCTGAATATCCACAGTGTATCTGGTGAAAGCTGCCCTTATGTGACTGGGCTCTTTTAATATGGGGTTCTGTAGCAAAGAAGATCAGAAAACATCAGAAGCCAGTGGTAATTTGTGGTTTTCAGAGCAAGGATGACACTCCTGCTTAACTGTSTCCCACAAATGCTAGGAGTCACTAATTATCCAATTCACAGGCCACTGCTGGGTTAAACGTTTCAAAGAATCCTGATTTTATTCACTAATGCAACACACATCATACATGGGTCACAGAAGACCATCTCTGCTCAACTGTAAACTGTTTTCCAGAAGGCAGGAACTCTCTTGTCTGCTGTTCCAACCTTCTCATGCTGTTTACTTCTCTGCCTGGAACTGTGGGGCAGGGTGGCCACTGAGGGTGGTACAGTCATGTGATCAGGGGGACTGAAGGCAAATGCAAGATTGGTACTCATTTCTCCATCTAAGTTGCAGGCAGCATCAAAATGTTCATGGTTTATTTAAATCCAACCTAATCCTCAGTGCTTCTCATATGTTAATAAGATCTGGAGCAGCCTGCAGAGCTGGCTAAGTGGGATTCCTACTCAGTAGACTGGGGAGGGGGCAGAGACCCTGAATTAAGCTCTGGGATGCTACTGGTCTGTAAGCCACACTTCATAATAGTATCAGGGTTCAGAGCAGTGGTCCTCACTAGAATATCTGTGACAAAGATATTCTCCACAGGCATTGTAGGACAGCTAAGGGATTCTTATCRGCTTCTACTGGCTCCAGGTGGAGATGCTGCTAAATGTCCACAATATACAGTACTGGCCTGCCACAAGAATCAGCCTGCTTATTAAAACACTCATTGTGACAAGGTTAAGAAAAAACAACTGAAGTCAGAAACTCATGTTGTAGCCAGGCTGATTAGGAGCTTGCTTTGTAGACTAGGCTAGCCCCAGACATGCAATCATCCCAACCCAGTCTCCTGAGGGCAGGGATTATAGATTTGAGCCACCATGTCTAATTCTAAAGTATTAGAAAACAAACTCAGGGGGCTGGAGAGATGGCTCAGTGGTTAAGAGCACTGACTGCTCTTCCAAAGGTCCTGAGTTCAATTCCCAGCAACCACACGGTGACTCACAACCATCTGTAATGGGATCTGACGCCCTCTTCTGGTGTGTCTGAAGACAGCTTCAGTGTATTATATTATATTATAAATAAATAAATCTTTAAAAAAAACTAACTCAGGAAACTTAACTATCTTAATTTTTGACTTGTCTTATGCGTATGAGTATTTGCCTACATGTACGTATATATACGTATGCATATGTATGTATATATACCTCACTCACACGTCTGGCCCTTGGAAGTTCCAACACAGATGCTGGGAACTGAACCTGAGCAGAGCAGCAAGTGGTTTTCATCACTGAGCCATCTCTAGCTTAAGACTTAAGCAGCTTTACACAGTAATTCTTTTTCATATCCTTGCTTGCTGACTTTTTTCAGACAGAACTCAAGAAAACCAGTAATCTTTGCTTTGAGTTGTATCAAAGTCAGCATTCTGACTGCTCCTCTCTTCCAATTTTAGTCAACTACCACATTTCTTTCCTTTGGGGGTGGGGGTGGGAGGCTCATACCCTTCAATGTTTTCCTGTAATGATTCAAGGCCAACAAAAGTTATATGGGAGGTGGAGGGAAGAGGGCTTTTTAAAGTTCCTCAGTTGAGGAACTCAGTTAAAGTTGAGTCTGTTCCCCAGCCTCTATTCAGAGCAGGCCTAGAGTGGTGTGACTGCTTAGGGAGACCTCTCCTGACTGCTTTAGCACTAGCTGCAGAGGCCAAACACAGCATAATACACTCAACAGGTACTCACAGGAGGTGTCATTTAATGACTGGTTCTCACTCCCATTAGTAGATTCAGGAGAATTGGCTCCGTAAACATGGTTTTACTTATATTTTACTAAATAGAATGTACCCCACGGTTTAAAGCTAGTGAAGATGATACAAGTCCTATATATACAAACAGAGGCTTCAATTCTCAGAACTGTAAAATGTATGAGACATAAAAAGAGCCTTCTAGGAAATGTATTTGGGTGGACAAGCACGCAGTCCTTGGTGTGTGTATGGAGGTCAGAGGTCAACTAGTTAGTCAGGCCCATTCTTTCACCATGTGGGTCCCAAGGATCAAACTCAGATCTTCAGACTTGGCAGCAGTCACCTTTACCTGTTATCTCACTGGCTCCTATATGCCTTTTTAAATACTAGACTAACTAGGCCAAAACTTCTTAAACTGTGGGTCATGACCCCATGTGAGATTGCATAATTAACTGTAAAAACCTGGCAACATAAAAGTTTCTGAATACACAATAAGCAAAAATTAATTCAAAATTGAAACACATCATGAGTCCAAGGTGTTTGTGGTGGCCCTCACCTGGGGTCCACTGCAACCTCACTGACGCCTGGGTTCCAAACACACAACCTGCATTCCTGGTGCACTGTGCACACTATCACACCACACAATGCCTGAAACACTTACTGAGCACCACGAATTACAATTTCTTTACATACCAAGTTCTCTGCTCTTGAATAATCATAATGGTTTGATTACGGGAAAATAAACGCTTTTAATCTTTTCCTACTATCATTCAAAAGTATTTAAGTATCAAATTAGTGTTTTTGTTGGATTGGATTTCTTTTAGGCAAGTATGCATATCCATCTCATGGCATGCAAATTTAATAGATGATAAAAAATATGGTATCCCAAAATGCTTTAAAGTACATTTATGATTCACCATCAGTAAGTGATTGGTTTGTAAGCCTATCTTATCTTCCTATATTATACATTCTGGTTGTGTAAAAATGTCTTGGGTAGAAATGGCTCTGAATGCACAAGGTTGTAGAAGCCGGGACTGAGGATTCAGATCAGTGGTGTGATGCTTGCCTGGCAGGCATGARGCTATGGGGTTGTTTGCTGGAACCACAAAAGCAAAACGAGCCCTGGACTAGCACTCTTAATTGGGTCAAAGTATCTCCAGTCTCATATTTGGGTGAGAAAAAGTGTCAAAGGCATGCAGTGGCTGGACAAGTTCCTTGTTTTATGCAGGACTGCTAACTATGACAGTGTACCAGGAAACTGAACCATTCTTTTATCTGTTTTTAAGGGACCAACCCACAAGGAGAAAACATGCCCCTTTCCCTAAGTAATTCCCACAGATAAATTTACACAATTCACTACTTGTGGTCAGAAGAACCCATCAATTCCYGATCTGAAATGCTGGGCAGCCAAGACCATTGACCCCAAAAAGGCTAAACCCTCAGGCTGGTGATGGCACACAGAAGCAGAGGAGGCCATGCGAGTGGGATGGCCCACAGTGTCTCTCTTGGAGGGAGTGGATGAGCACAAAAGACAGGCCCTATCTGTGTTTGAGGTCTTACCAGCACAGTGATTCCTTGCTCTTTGCACAGCATGGCTACTGCTCCCAGAAAGATACTCAGCAACACCCAGAAGGTGGAAGAATGTGTTCCCTCCTTGTTACCTGCTGGTAAGTAACAAACACAAGTCATGTTATATGTTCCATCTTGCCAGCACCAAAAACTAAAATTCCAAGCATGCACCTCACAGAATCACTATCTGAAACCTGAGTTTGAACCAAACCATTGGTCTCTAGTAGGTCAATGTGCATTTCTGTACTTCGGCTGGACAACTCCCTCTATAAAGGACACATGTCCCATTTCAAGGCGTTGAGAAGTGTTGTAAGTAAGCTCTGCTCACAAATGCTACAACCCAGAGTCCCCATGGAACAAGTTCCTTCTTCCCTACTTGTCTACCACTGCAGGACCATTCTAACAAGTGGGGCTGAGAACTCTGAGGCTGCGAACAATCCATATGATTGCAGAATGACTCCAATGGTCCCCACTGCTACCCCCACCCCCAGAAAAGGAGCTCAGAATGCTTGCACATCTTCCGATCCATTATGCCAGGGATAAGGACTGGGCCCTATACATCAGAGCACTTAGGCTGGGTCTGTTCATCTCTGTGTGTGATGGCTCTGACCCTACCACCAGAGGGTGCACAGCTACTGCTGGACAGCTCATCTTACCTACACTAGGGACAAATAGAGGCCATGACTCTGAGCTGCAATTGTTATAGGGACTCAACATCAACAGCAAGTCAAAATGCCACTCAACATATATACTGACAAGAAACCTGGAGGTCAGGTGTGGCACCTGATGGTCACTAAGCTGCTTTCTGAGGAGACTGGTATACTTCCATTGCTGACTGTGGTCAGTAAAAAATATAATCTAGTGGCCAAAGCCAAATAGATGGAAGGAGACAGTGTCACAGTAGGCCTCATTCCTAGTAGCTCTTTGAAGCCCTTAGCCCTCAACTAAGTGAACAGGTACTGCATCTTCCTAGGAGAAGCAATCATTAGTGTGTCTGGGAACCACTACAAGAACTTTAAATCTAACTTCTGCTCTGCTATTCACTACTAACACACAGCATCCAGCAAGTTACTTCCATTTACTCCTCTCAATATATAAGAGGGGGTAATAAACCTACCGTAGGAAATAAGAGGGAAGAACTAGAGTAGAATGACATGCCACTATGGTATAATTTCCACCAGAGCAAAAATGTACCTTGGAAAAATCTGAAAGTAACTGTAGTAATTGATGAGTGAAGAAAAAATAGAGCAGGTGAGAAAGCTATATATATATATTTTTTTTTACTGTAGACCCAAGTTCTTAGCCATATGTACATATAAAGACCACATCAAAAACTCAACACTTTAAAAGAAAATCACCCAGTGTGATGTGGAAACCACAGAGGTCAGTCGATAAACGTATGCAAACCACTGCAACTTCCTCAGGTCAGATGATGAGATTTCCGTGAAGCTTCTCTGTAACAGCCCAGGGGGTTGGCTGGTAAATCATTCTGGCATAAATGTGCCAAGCATGCAGTGCAGTTTCTAAGGTGCACTGTGATTCTTATTAAATTGCTCACTCCAGAAGCCAACATTTAGAAGCCAGCAATAGATGTGTGTGTGTGTGTGTGTGTGTGTGTGTGTGTGTGTGTGTGT
>BDUI01001092.1:122274-140517 GCA_002335545.1 Apodemus speciosus
AGGACAGTAAGTGGCCTGTAGGACTTGTGACTGGTGTTACTGCTCAGTCTACTGCCCCAGAAGTCATGATGCCACAGGTCCCCAAGGGGCGTGTCTGATTGGAGGTCCTGCAGGAACACGATGGGACACTCTGGGCAAGGAGTCATGATCCTCCCCTAGTTTTGCACCACAGCCTTAAAAGCTCTCCCAAACTGTCAACTCTACCCCTTCACCCTTTCTGCTAGCCCAACCTCCAACATCTCTTCTGCAGGATATGCCCAGACTTTTTAGAAGGACGACTGTATCCTCACATTTTCTACACAAAGTACTTCAAAATGCACATGAGCTTATCCTATCTAGCTAGTTGCAGCCTTTTAGTAGCTTCCTACCTTTCTATGTCAGAGCTGATGTCCTCATAACAGTCAGAACCACTGCATCTGTYTGATGCCATGCCCCTGTCCCCCTTTCATAAGTTCTCTGCAGAGGCTTTGCATTGACAAGTCTGACCTGGACAGTCATCTTCAATCCTCTAACATCCTGAGAGGATCTCAATCCATTTCTGTGGATTCTAGGACATCTCTTATCTCTCCCCATAGCACCTGATACACTGGTTACTCACAGCTATGGTTTAATTTCTCTATCACTAGATATAGCTCTTRGGAGGTAGAGGCAGGTGGATTTCTATGAGTTCAAGACCAGCCTGGTCTATGGAGCAAGTTCCAGGACAGCCAAGGCTATACAGAGAAACCCTGTCTCAAAAAACTAAAACAAAACAAAAAACCATCAAAATAAAAAATGAATAAATGAACCAACCAACCAATCAACCAAACAAACAAACAAACAAAATAACCATGCTGAATAAACGTACCACTCCGCTGTGTAAGGTTACCATGATCCCTTCATAGCCAATTAAATAAGGTAAGGTTTTGAAACAATATCCAATTTAAACAAGTATGGGCAAATATTATTTTTAAAGTTTCTTCTTGTGATCATGAGTTAAGCAGATTATGAAACTAGGGGGAAACTTTCTATACAATTTYAAAATATAAAATTACTAAATATTAAACAAAACCATTTTCTGCTGAGATAATTTAAATTTATACCAAACATGCCTAAATACATTTTCCCTTACATCTAAAATATGAAACTAAATGCTATAAAAGTTAAAGGAGGGGACTGGAGATGGCCCAGAAGTTAAAGCAAGATTTGCTCTGAGTTCCCAGCACCAATGCTGGGCAGCTCACAACTCTTTCTAATTCTTGCTTCATATCTTCCTATTAGCTCCTGACTCCAACAGGTAGGTGTACCTAAGAGGAGAAACTACACTATTGMCAGCTTTTTAATAATGGTCTTTTGCACACAGATGGATGTTTAAATGCTGAAGAAATGGCTAAGTGGGTTAAAACTGCATACTGCTCTCCCAGAGGATGTGTTTGGTTCCCAGCATCCACCTTAGGCTCACAACCACCTACAACTACAGCTCAAGGATATTCAGTAGCCTCTCCCATCCCTATCATGTACCTATATACATGTACTCACACACACACACACACACACACACACACACTTTAAAAAATTGTTCCCAAACAAGAGATAGTTAAAATGACAGATGGCCGAGAAGAACAAATATCTACATTGCAATTACAATTCGGTCTTTAGTACTTGCTACAGAATGAGCTGTTTGCTAACTCAAGAGGAGGAACAGAAGCAAGGTTGATCACTTGATTCTCATTGTGACTTTCACTTCTACCAGCTTCAGCGGCCTTAAAGATCCAAGGAGCCAGCTGGAATTTTTACAAAGATCGCAGGATCCATCTGCTAATTCAGCAACAACAGTGGAAGTCCAAGCCTTTGTGTTCTGCCACAAAAGTGCCTCTTCAGTTGAGGTAGTTGGAGTAGCATCCTATCCTCCCTCTGAACAGAAACTGAACACCAAAGAAACTCTAAATATTTAATTAGGCACAGCCTACATGAAGCACAGTGTGTGAGAGAAAGGTCTTTTTTTCCCCTCATGATTTATGGGAACATTAGATTGCAAACTCCTCCTAACACTACTCAGAGATCATCTTAGGAAGCAAGAAATAGCAACTCAGCACAAGGAAGCACCTAGCAACAGTATCCAACACCCCCCAGACCCAGAAACCACCGGCTTATATCATGAAGACAGCCWTAAGAGTGGAGCTGTGCACTCCATTCAAACAGGGAAGGAGGAAAGTGGGGCTGGAAAGTTAATACAAGGGGCTGGAGGTGACATTCCAGAAAATACTGCTCAATCCATACTTGGCAGAGATCCAAGACGCCTGTCCACTTCCTCTCACATGGAAGGACGAGAGCAAGCACCAGAACTCTCCACACACCAGAGCCCATGCGTCCATGCTCCCAGCTCAACAGAATTTTTCAACACAGGTTCTCAATTAACCTTTTATGTACCCAGGCAGAGGTGTGAAGAAATTCATAGGAAATGACAGAAGTTAAAAAGTAAAGGTGAATCCTTATTGGAAAATAATGGAAAATCCTTATTGTGGCCAGCAAGCCATCAAACCAGTTGTCCAGAGTAYATGTTTCTTTTAATAACGGTTAAGAWAGAACTTCAAAGGAGTCGCCTATTATATATAGGTGGCAGGTGAACGGAAGGGAAGGAAGACGCAAATAGAAAACATGTTTTMAGAGTGAGGATCAACAGATCCAGGCACAGAGATGGATGCCCAAGAGGCAAAGGCAGATGGATCTCTGCGAGTTTGTAGCCAGTCTGGCCAACACACCAAGTTCCAGGTCAGCCAGAGCAATATAATGAGACCCTGGCTCAAAAAAAAAAAAAAAAATGTAATTACAGTATCATGCTACAAACAAAACACCTGCAAGTCAAACATGGTTTTCTCCAACTTCAAAACATACAATCTTACCATGTGGAGTTTTCTCTGACATTTTCTATGTAAGAAGGACTTTTCCTGATTTGGTGATGTCAGTGATTTAAAAAACAATCTATCTATCCATCTATCAAATTTATAGCCTTTATTAACTTTTATATGTGTGCATGCTCAAATACACATAAAAAGACATACCATGCATGGGGGTSGGGTGGGGTGTAGTGTTTTCTCCTTCCACAATATGAGTCCTGGGGACTGAACTCACGTCATTAGGCTTGGTGGCAGATACCTTACCCTTCTGAGCCATCTTGATGGACTTTCACGTCTTATGAGCATGCAGCAATGGTGCTGCAAAAGCACCTTCAATGGTATGCCCCAGAGAGACAGGCAGGTACATTCCTTCAAGCTCTGGCCACAGGTAAACAACACAACCTGTGTGCTGAATAACGGGCCATCACAAAGATTGTACCTCCTGCCACTTCTGAGCACTGGTTCTGCCTGCCTCCGAGTTTCTTATTCTTGTTGCCTTTTGGCTTATTTGAATCTTTTCCTTCCCGTTTTACAATAAAAAGATGGCTATTTTCCTGGCCTCATATAGTTGTAACTGGTGAACAAGATTGACTAGGAGTTTGCAAGGTCAGCAAACCTAAGTCTCCAAATATGAAATGAGCAGGAACATTGTATCCCTCAGCAGCAGAATGCTTTTTTCCAGCAGCTGTCAGCACACTGCACTCACACAGTGAAGGACAGAGTCATAGCCAGCTGCTGCTTGCTACAGACCACACATCTTTCAGTGAGTGATTAGATCCATCCATCACTAGAGCAAATGCATGAGAATCTCTTTCCTCTCACAGTTCTGGAAAATTTCATAAAATCTGAAGCACTCAATCTGTGATGCTCTGCAACTGCCCCAGACTTATAATCTTAGCAGAAGTATGCATGGGGTCTCCAGAGCACAGGCAGGTGCTGCAGACCTGAGGCAATGCATTTTGGGGATAATACATAAAGTAAAATGGGAAATCTATAGCTCATGAGACCCAGACTGAGAGTCAACGCAAGTGTGACAAGAGAATTAACACCCACTTGGATGATTACTGAGACAGAAGGAAACTGGGCATGCTTAAGTTTCCTAGAGGATTAAGACACGAACCTTATTGTTAACAATAGCTTCAGAGTCATCAAAGACAAAATCTCCATCATAGCTCCTGGCAAAACACAGAAGGGAAACAAGTCCCACTACTAACTTAGCCCAGAAACGGGGAAGGACGGATGGGATGATATATTCCAAGTCAGTATCCAGTTCAGCCATCTTGAAAACTGCAGGCCTCCAGCCTCCTGCTCCAGCATTATGCTGGCTAGAAATCTGYAAGGGAAACAGCATCATATAAATATCCTTAAGTACGCTTCTGCAGTGGACTTTATTACCTAAAGYAAGCCAAGAGCTACAGCAATAGGTATGCTGTGACTTTATACAATGTGCTCCCTGTGTGTTAAGTTGTGGCTTTCAAAATTGAGAAGGCGGAGAAGTGACCTGGAACTCAAGCAGACTTCTAGACCTTACCATGACCAGTGGAATCTGAAGTGCTTGGCTTTCTGATTTTTCCTTTTGGGAATTCTAACGTAATAGAATCACGTATTCATAAACCCCATTAAGCGAGTTATTTTTAATTCTCAGAGCCAATTTACAAAGCTTTGAAAAAGTAACAATTAGATTCACTGATCCAAAAAAATCAGTAACTGTTCATTGTTGGCACCCTGTGGCGTGGGGAATGAGAGTRTACTGTATGAAACATGACTCTGACAGACMTTACAGTCTATGTGTACACCTCAAGTGCATGTGCCAGTTAGCTGAAAATCGTTAAGAGAGGGGACTCATAGGGCTAGAGCACATGACAATGATTGATTGATCTGGGGCTTACACAGAGATAGAGGAACTGATTTCTTTGGAAGGCCCCAAAAAGAAATGAGCTGTCTCAAAAGTAGGGGGGAGGGTAATTCTGCACAAAGAGTCAAGTTAGGAATATGTACTTCTTCAGAACCTTCAAACAGATAAAGTAGTTCTTCCGCAACCTTGCCATTTTATTTGTTGTGTGGCTTTGTAAGAGTCTCTATCTCTCTCTATTTCCTGTGGAACATAGCAAAACATAAGACCTTTCTAGCTGTCAGAGTTGCATAACAGCCTGGGCCAATTCCAAGACTCAAACACAAAATTATCTGCAAGTCAGTTATCTGTCCCTACTACCACCACACCATTCATGTGTGCTTTCTTCTGGTTAGGTTGCTTAGTTCCAATGTTTATAAGTTTGGAGAGTTACACTCTTTGAAACTACTTCCTCATTATTAGATGGTAAGGAGACTGTCTACCTTAGAGTTTTCACTGAATTTGGGGATGGGGGTGGGGAGGTGTTGTTTGGCTTACAGGTCCATCGAGAGAGGAAGTTGTGGAAGCAAGTCAAAGCAGGGACCTATTTGCAGAGGAACGCTGCTTACTGGCTTGCTCGGTCTGCTTTCTTAGAGTTCAGGGTTATCTGCCCAGGGAGGTAYTACCCAGTGGTCTGSGCCCTACCAYATCAATCATTAATCAAGAAAATGCCCCATAGCTTGCCTATAGGCCAATGTGATGGAGACATTTTCTGAACGGAGTCCCTGGGGTTTAATGGATGTTCGGAGAAGGCTGGCCATCACTATACTTTCCGTGGGGTTGAACAGTCTTTRGAATATCTCCTTTAGTACCGGCTTTTRGTGTAAAAGTTCTGGTTGCCCTTATTAAGAAGACAGCCCTCCATTCATCCTTCATGCCAGTGAAAGAAAATCCCAGTCCCTTGACTGAGATACAGCTTGGGTATATCTGGTTCTAGATCTTCAAGTAAATACATAGATTAATAAGTCAACCAAATAGGAATCTCAGGCTGCAGACATTTTTTAAAAGGGCTTTTGCCTGAATAATCACCTTTTATAGGGTGACGGGCAGCAGGGAACATTTTTCAATGGCAGAGTCCATTTACAATCCAGACACAAAAGCCTGAGACTCTTTCTCTGCTTGTCCCCTGAGCATCACTGCCTGATGTAAGGCTTGCTCTTAGCAAGCGCTGGGGGAATAATCCACCCACACTCTGTAGCTTTCTTCTTTTCACTGAAAAAATGTAAACCACTGTTTAAATCCTAACTGTAGTCAGGTCACCACGAACACCTTGATTGCTATTTTACATTCTAGCTAAAGAAATTAATCCTGCTACTTCAAAATTTAAAAAGAAGACACCATGACTTTAAAAAGTGAAGGACTAAATGTGTTCTTTGATTTAGAAAATTAATGTTCAGGAAAACAAACGGTTTATACCAATTTTAAATGTATTAACAAGAGTATGTGGGATCTACAAAAGGGCATATAACACTGGTCCTGATATTCTTGGGCTGAGCCCTAAACATTTGCATATGAAATCAGTTTGTTATGAAGTTCAAATGGCTGTATTATTACTGAAATAATCTGTGTTCCTGAATTAGCCACTATCCTTTCCTGACTACTCATATTCACAGCCCAAGCCAATCATTTTGGAATTTAAGCAACAACCCACATATATGTAGAATGGACTATGGATCCCCAACATCTGTGGTGCCCTGGTGGACCAGGCTCTCATTTTTGGGATGTCAAATGAATGCATGAGGTGRTGTCAAATTGATCTCTTCCTTCCCCTGTGGGGACCAAAACCATAGAACCTACAGTGCAGGCGTTCTATCCTCCACCCTAATCCCCAGTCTTCACTGGCTCTTGCCATCTCATGGAAGCATCTCTGCTCTGTCAGGGACAACCCCTTAGTCCAATGCCTTTGCTGCTTTGTTCAAATATTCAAATGCTCCCTTTTGTTTAACAGATTTGTCTTTGCACACATAACCGAACAGTCCAGAATATACCTTTTATCGGAAAATGCAAAACAGTTAGAATACATAAGAAACCCCTGTGAAGTTCTCAGAATCCACTCCAGCAGTCCATAGCAAATTCTGGAGATAGATGCACAYGAACTGGTGGCTACATTTCCTTGAGCTACATTGTTTCCCTAAGGAACAGTTTTTTCATCAGTAGAATAATAAGGTACCCCTGTGTTCTTTAGGCAGTGGTAAGGACTGAGTGAGGCAATACAAGCAGTTAGTTAGTCTCCACCGTTTTTGCCAATTCATAGTTCCTGATCACCTGCCTTAAAGCTCATGCTGACACCTTAACATCCAGCAAAGTCACAGCTTGGATGGTAGCTCACTGTAGGGAGGGGCTAAACAGGATGCTCACTGTGGCTCCAGTTCCAGCAATGRCCCATCTACACAGAATCTACTACGACTATCACAGTAAAGCTAGTGTTCTGGTAGCTCCTGAACTCTCTGAACTGGCTCCTTAGAGAGAGGTTCAATGTGGAACAAACCAGTAGTCTCCATCCCTAATAATAAGCCTCAGTTTTTAGGGGGTTAAAATATATTCATCTGTCAATCAAAATTTCAAAAACAAAACAAAACAAAACAAAAACAAAACCCTCAAACATTATCTCCTCAAAAGCTAAATGGCACCGAACTGTGAACGGTGAGCTTCTGGTAACAATGGACACAGCAGCCCAGGCTGCAATGAAGCAGAGTGACCCAACCTAGTTGATTCACCCTGGGAAAATGGCAGCAGCCACTTAACTGGAGACTCTTCCACAGACATGGAGAGGCTCATGTCCTCTACATTAAGGGCAATGCATCCAGGGCCAGCTGTCCTTCAGGATGGAGCATGACCTTGCCTCTAGAAATCAGGTTAAAGAATGTGATAGTTTCTGACAGGTCGCAGCAAACAAGTGGCAAAGTCAGCTCTCCTAAGCTCTAGTCTTTAGGGCTGGGTCACCTGTGCCCCCCCTCCCCAACTCCTGCCACAAGGATCAGCTCTGCTGTGCTGTTTAGGTGAGGTGCAGGGCCCTTCTCCCAAGTGCTGCAGCTGGTGGGGGAAAGGGTTAGTTTTCTCTCCCTGACACGATTCAGGGAGAGCTAGCACACATTGTGCCAGAGGCAAAGGAGCCAGCCATCCTCTGTAGTGTTGGGCCAAAAGCAGAGTAAGGTGAATCCTGTTGTGACCCATCTTCCTAACTCAAGAACATCCAAGTGGCTGCCCCTTGGAGGTTTCACACACAGAATTCCTACCTCAGAAAGTTTCCACTTTGCTAGCATGTAGCCATTTTCCCACCTSGGTGGGCGAGCATACCTCACTTTGCCCCAGTTCCACTAATGGTGCTGCATAGCTTTTGGGGGATGCAGGTACAGGGGGCAATAGGGGCTCCAGTCTATCTTTACCATAATTCTCCCCATCCATCTGTTCCCGGGGAGAGAGCAAAGTGTGGATGGCTCAGTGGTGAGATCTTTCCTCTAACTCCTTTGTGTGTAGTTATAAAAAGAAAGAAAACACAAACAGCCCACAGTCACAACATCAACAACCCAGACTCCCCGTGGAGTTCGCAGGAGGTGAGGCGGTTGCTGCACCACCTGCTCAGCTCCCCCAACTCCCGGCAGCCTCTCCAGGCTCCCAGGCCAGTGGTACCAGCTTTGCTCTGCAGCTGAGTGTAAAGTAACTGGCACTCCTGGCGCTGCTGGGTGGCTCTCCGTGTAACCCTGGGCGAGCGGCCAAGCTACCCGGCTGTGTCCAGCCGTCGCCCGTGCCTTGGCCAGCTGGCGACCAGGCGCGGGGACCCCGCGGCCAGGTGGCCGCTGCACCCGGTGCACTCCCGGGCTACGGAGCTGTTGCACGGCTGGGTCAAATAGTAGCAGGCAAGGGGCTGTCTCGGCGACCATAGCAGGGCAGTGCGGGAGCTTGAGGCCGGGGCGCGCACCCTTACCGCACGCTCTTTGTCCGGGGTGCGGCTTCTACCCAGGCGCATACCACCCGGGGAGGCGTCCGCGGGAGGCAGCTCGGGTCTCGGAGCTAACTCTAGTAGAGGTGCAGGGCTCGGGCGCCGCCCCCGGGCCCCCGCGCAGGGCTGGCGGCTCAGCTGAGAGCCCGCGCCCAACTCCGAGCGCCCCGCAGCTGCGCTCGGCTCTCAGCGGGCCGCCCCGCACGTTACCTGCAAGGAGCACGAGCCACGATCTCATCTCCCTCCCGCGTGCTTAAACTCCAGCAGCTCCCCTGCCCGCGGCCGCCAGAGGGAGGGCCCTCCCTCTCCCACCCCGCCGGGTCCCGCCCCCCGCCGCGCCGCTTCCCACTCTCGACTGCCCGCTCCCGCCTAGTCCCGCCTCCTACAGCGCGACCATCGGTTGCCCTTTCCATCACTCACTCGCTCCTCTTCCGCTCATTTGTTCATGTCGGGGTGACGTCGAACAAGCGCTCGGGGCGAAGGAGGCGCAGGGGCAGACGGGCTTCGCTGGGAAAGAGGAAGCGCAGCTGGGACGCGAAACAGCCGTGGTACCCGGGCCTGGCCGCTGCTCCCTGGGGATCCGCGCGTTCTGAGCCTATTCCTGGCTTGTCTCGCGCGTTCCGCCGAGGGCTGTGGAATCCCTGCAGAAAACCTCAACTCCACGCTTCTTTCAGTGTAGAGTTGAAGAAATGTCCCCACTTTCTCCCTTTGAAACGGGAAGTGAGTTCCTCCTCCTAAGGCCTGTAGCCTCAGGACTCTTTGGAGCAGAGCCGTATGGTCACGACCACTATTTGCTACACCTCCTTCCTGATGGGGAGGCCACCCACTAAATTTCCGTTCTCAGTTGCCACCTCCGAGAGAAAAACCTTCGTACTTTACACTGCCAAACAAGACTTCAAACCTCAATGACCTCCAACGCCCTCCTTCTGCGACCCCCTTAAAGCGTCAGTCTCTGATCTGTCTCCCTTTCTGGATGGGAGTCCACATCCTCAGCACCAAATCACTTCCAAGCTTTCCTTTGCTCTGTGTGTCACCCTGCCTTTTGCTGCCCTTCATCGCTGAAGCAGAGTGCTTCTTCCCTCCCACCCCCAACCCCACCTCCACTCTCAACCCCTGCTGTTTCCAACACCATTCACTTTGCTTTCATTCAGGGAAACTGCATCACCTCTGCTGTCTTCTGCCCTTACTAAGGCCAGGGGACATTTTGCTTCCCAATGCTACCTCTCTCAAGATTTCTAATTAATCATTGAAAATGCCCTCTTCTTTAGGCCTATTGCCTTTCCACTCGTGTTTTCCCCCAGTCTGTTTGACTGACTCGCCTGCCCTTAATGATCACTAAGAGTTTTAAAGGTCTCATCCTTTTCTCTTACTCCACAAATTTCCCTGTATGATTTAATGCTCCAATCAATACATTTCAGATTTATACTTCCTTTCCTTGCTTTCTCTGAGTTCAAACCTATTTATCTAGTTCCCCATTTAGCTTCTCCCCTTGTACCTACCATCACACCTCAAATGGTAAGACATCCATCATGCTTTCTCTGCCTTCCTTCTGGTGGCCTGTGATACCCAAAGTATCACAAACCAAAGTCAGCCTCAGTCCTGGCATCTAATGAATGRTCAGAGTCCTGATTTATAAGTGCCTCCTCCTTTATTTGCCTCCTCAAACTGACTGATTGTTAGGAATATAAGTTTAAAGAAATTGTATAACTTAGTAAACATTTTGTGTGACTTGCAATAATGTAATGCACATGAGATAGAAATTAGCCACCAGGCAGCTCTGGTGGGAGCCAGGCCACCTGGCAGCTTGACAAGTCAAGCCCAGGACAGGTTTTACTATACTGGATGAAATACTCCCCACGGGAGTCACTTCCTATGCTGGTCAACTAGCCACAAGCTGTGAACCCTGATAGTACAAAACTACCATCTAATGAAATGATACATTAATTGAAAAAATTGGGAATGGTCTCTAGGATCAAAATGTCATACTCCAGAGACTTCTCTAGCCTCTGTGGATACCCATCAGCAAGAAGACTTGACACTGTGTATGGCCCTGGCTTCAGTGACCACTGAACTTCGGYACTGTCACTGGGCCCACACAGGCTCMTCTATGATGGCTCCTGGCCCATGCTCACAAGGGCCATAGCTGAAGGACTTCATGGTARATGAAGATCAAACCTATRAGAAGATTTCCCAGTGGATCACTCCCTGCACAGCAGTGTTTCTGCCCAAACAACCCTTCCCTGCTCCAGAATGTTTGTGTAAATAAACTAACCATATTTGAAAGACAAATCTTGTGTAGACATTCCAATTGCCAAGTGCCTTTCAGCCCGTAAGTAGTCCATACCCTCCACACTGCTACATGTACAAGTTAAGTAAAACAGTAGATTTGAAAATCTAGAATTTAAAATACTCTAAAACCTTATAAACTTTCCATTTCTATGTCTTGAACTGAAGCTGATTTATTTATAGCTTGGGGAGTGGTCATCAATTTTGGGATTTAGGACATTTTAGACCGATGCTGATTTGGTTATAGTTTGGGCAGTGCTTATAGTATTTGGCATTTAACATGTTGTTGAGCTCTGAGATGTTTACATTTTAGGTGGATTTCAGTTAGTGTGACTAGGGGTTTTTCAAGTCTTATGGACTCTTGATGAGATCCCCTTGACCTAAAGGAGAAGATAAGAAATTCAGAACCTCTTTGACTTAAAAACAAAACCAAWACAAAACCAAATAAAAATCCAAACAAAGCAAAGATTATTTCTAATTGTGTAGGTGCAGAGCCCCACTGAAGAAGGCTTCGGATCTCCTGGAGCTGGAGTTCTGGACATTTGAACCCACTGCAAATGCAATACAGGCTCTTAACCTCTAAGCCACCTCTCCAGACTCACAGTACCCTTCTTGCTTTTCACCCTAGCTCACTAGACAAAAGTTCCACTTAAGAGTGTATAATGGGTAGAGGCACCCACCCCTGAAGTTCACCTAGCAAAGATGAAAGTGCAGTAAGAGACCTCCATACCTGTTCTCAAACATTTACACTCCAGAAAGAGAGACAAAACACACTAACTTGTACTCATAAGGCTAAACAATTAAATGGTGAGTACCACCAACAGTGCTAGAAAGGAAGTGCCGACAACAGAGAGGTCATTGTCTAAAAGTGTCATAAAATGGAGCAGTCTCAGAAATGCTTTTTAACAKTAAAGTGAAATGTTGTTATGAACCGTGTACTCGGGGACTTTGTCCAAAAAAACTTACCCTCTCTTTCATGTCATAGATGTGTAGCATGCTCCACACAGTCACTTATGGACTCAGGGCCTTCTATCTGTGGCTTCAGTCTTTGCCTTCAAGCCGTGGCTTTCCAGTTTCTTCACACTATGTGGTGAAGATAGGAGGTGCTTGAAAGTGACATACATTCCCAATCCATTGAAGCAAACCAGCCATGCTGCAAGGGCAGGAGATGCAGTTTAGTCCTGTGAGCACAAAMAGAGGAAGTCAGAGTGATCTAACTGGAGAAACTGGTAGGGGTAACAGTGTAGCCAAAGCTACACATTCAAAAAACCTGGCATGGACTTTTAGAAAGCTCTGACTATGTTTAGAGAAAGTAGGACAGCTTAGACACATACAGAAAATGGGCTGGAAAGGTTGGAAGCTTCTAAATTGAAGCATCAGGAATGTTATAATGAGAAATTAGGCATTTTAACCAGTAGATGGTCCCTGAAATTTCCCACGGGGAAAGAGTTGATCAAGCCATATTTACAGATTATAGAGAATAACCATCAGACCCATCRGAGTGAGAGGAAATAAAGATGAGGCTGTAGATTTCTTTTTCTCAAATAAGCAGAATATTTGCTGGAAAATTCAGAAATACTTTGTTCCAGAGACCAGAGAGGTGCCTAAAAGGCAAGAAGAGGCAATCTCCTCTTAGCAACCTACTCCTAATAGCTTTAGTCCTGCAAGAATTAGCCCGATCCCTTAGTGAACCTTTCATCTTTTAAAGCCTTTGCCTCCCAACACCACGACTACATAGTAATCAAATTTCAAGCTGCCTCAAATCAAATCATATTAAAGCTTTAACACCCCTATTTCCTTCCAATGCATTTTTACTTGTTCTTAAGCTAACTCAAGTAGCTTTACTTCTGTTTAGATGAAGAAACTTTGATTAAGATAAATGTAACAGAAAATCTTATTTGTACCAGGCAAGGAACACTGTACATATCAGAGTACCTCTGGCATACATTTTATATTCACTCCCCTCCTCTTGCCCTATTTTTCCTATTGGGTAACTGAGCAGAATCATAGAAGGTGAGTATCCAGGGTGGCCCAGCCTTGAGAATGAGCACGGTCTCAGCTTGGGCTTGTGACTCTTTTTGTTCATGATCCAGATGAGCAGTGTGGCATCTAGGGCCCAGCAGGCCATATACAAGTAAATATACACAGGTGAGGTAGAAGATTCTAAGAGCCAGTGACTACAGTACAAGGAAAAGCCAGTCATTAGATTGCCTCGTGTGAAAGTCAATCTTCATGTCACTTTGACTAGATTTGGAATCTCCTTTGAGAGACACTTCTAGGCATGTCTTTGAAGGTGTTTGCACTGGTAACTAAAGAGATCCACCTTGAGTGTGCATCATCCTATGTACTTGAACCTCAAACTGAATAAAATGGGAGAAAAGAGAAAGCCAGATGAGTCCAGGAATCTCCTTTCCCTGTTTCTGTTTGCTATGGTTTCCTCTCCATGATAAAATATGTATGCCCTTAAGCTGTGAGCTGACTGTTCTCCTATATTAGTCACTTCTCTGTTACTGTGATAAAAATACCATAACTGAGGCAACTTACAGAAGAAAGAATCCATTTATGGTTAATTCTCAAGAGGGGTAAGAGCTCAACATGGCGGGAAGACATGGCAGTGGGAGTGGAGAGTGAGAACTCAGATCTTCAAAAACAAGCATGAAACAGAGAGAATNTAAAGTGAAATGTTGTTATGAACCGTGTACTCGGGGACTTTGTCCAAAAAAACTTACCCTCTCTTTCATGTCATAGATGTGTAGCATGCTCCACACAGTCACTTATGGACTCAGGGCCTTCTATCTGTGGCTTCAGTCTTTGCCTTCAAGCCGTGGCTTTCCAGTTTCTTCACACTATGTGGTGAAGATAGGAGGTGCTTGAAAGTGACATACATTCCCAATCCATTGAAGCAAACCAGCCATGCTGCAAGGGCAGGAGATGCAGTTTAGTCCTGTGAGCACAAAMAGAGGAAGTCAGAGTGATCTAACTGGAGAAACTGGTAGGGGTAACAGTGTAGCCAAAGCTACACATTCAAAAAACCTGGCATGGACTTTTAGAAAGCTCTGACTATGTTTAGAGAAAGTAGGACAGCTTAGACACATACAGAAAATGGGCTGGAAAGGTTGGAAGCTTCTAAATTGAAGCATCAGGAATGTTATAATGAGAAATTAGGCATTTTAACCAGTAGATGGTCCCTGAAATTTCCCACGGGGAAAGAGTTGATCAAGCCATATTTACAGATTATAGAGAATAACCATCAGACCCATCRGAGTGAGAGGAAATAAAGATGAGGCTGTAGATTTCTTTTTCTCAAATAAGCAGAATATTTGCTGGAAAATTCAGAAATACTTTGTTCCAGAGACCAGAGAGGTGCCTAAAAGGCAAGAAGAGGCAATCTCCTCTTAGCAACCTACTCCTAATAGCTTTAGTCCTGCAAGAATTAGCCCGATCCCTTAGTGAACCTTTCATCTTTTAAAGCCTTTGCCTCCCAACACCACGACTACATAGTAATCAAATTTCAAGCTGCCTCAAATCAAATCATATTAAAGCTTTAACACCCCTATTTCCTTCCAATGCATTTTTACTTGTTCTTAAGCTAACTCAAGTAGCTTTACTTCTGTTTAGATGAAGAAACTTTGATTAAGATAAATGTAACAGAAAATCTTATTTGTACCAGGCAAGGAACACTGTACATATCAGAGTACCTCTGGCATACATTTTATATTCACTCCCCTCCTCTTGCCCTATTTTTCCTATTGGGTAACTGAGCAGAATCATAGAAGGTGAGTATCCAGGGTGGCCCAGCCTTGAGAATGAGCACGGTCTCAGCTTGGGCTTGTGACTCTTTTTGTTCATGATCCAGATGAGCAGTGTGGCATCTAGGGCCCAGCAGGCCATATACAAGTAAATATACACAGGTGAGGTAGAAGATTCTAAGAGCCAGTGACTACAGTACAAGGAAAAGCCAGTCATTAGATTGCCTCGTGTGAAAGTCAATCTTCATGTCACTTTGACTAGATTTGGAATCTCCTTTGAGAGACACTTCTAGGCATGTCTTTGAAGGTGTTTGCACTGGTAACTAAAGAGATCCACCTTGAGTGTGCATCATCCTATGTACTTGAACCTCAAACTGAATAAAATGGGAGAAAAGAGAAAGCCAGATGAGTCCAGGAATCTCCTTTCCCTGTTTCTGTTTGCTATGGTTTCCTCTCCATGATAAAATATGTATGCCCTTAAGCTGTGAGCTGACTGTTCTCCTATATTAGTCACTTCTCTGTTACTGTGATAAAAATACCATAACTGAGGCAACTTACAGAAGAAAGAATCCATTTATGGTTAATTCTCAAGAGGGGTAAGAGCTCAACATGGCGGGAAGACATGGCAGTGGGAGTGGAGAGTGAGAACTCAGATCTTCAAAAACAAGCATGAAACAGAGAGAATSAACTGGAAGCAGAATGAGGTTCTATAACCTCAGAGCCTTTCTGGAGGTCCTGCTGGATTGTTTTGATACTGAACTATTTGGTGGTTTGAGCAAGAATGGACCCCATAGGCTCATATGTTTGAATGCTTCCTCATCATGGAATGGCACTATTTTAGAAGGTTTAGCCTTTTGGGAGTAAGTATGTTCCTGGGGGTGGACTTTGAAAGCCTACACCAAGCCTCGTCTTCTCTCTTTCTCTCTCTCTTGTTCTCCCTCCCTCCCTCCCTCCTTCTCTCCCTTTTTGCCTCTCTCCCTCCCTCTCAGATAAGGATGGAGAACTCTCAGCTACTTTTCAAACTCCATGTCTGCTCCCTGGCATGATGATAATGGACTGCATCTCTGAGACTGTAAGCAGGCCTCTAATTAAATGCTTTCTTTTATAAGAGTTGCTTTAATCATAGTGTCTTTTCACAGCAATGAAACAGCAACTAAGACAGACTGTAAACTGTAAGCCAAAGAAACCTTTCTCCCTTCAGTCCTTTTGCTTAGTATTTTGTCACAGCAACAGAGAAACAAACTAGAACACTGGAAACCATGCATCTGCCATTTTAACTAAAATGAATGCYGATGAGTTAGAGGGCTTAATAAAGAAACTGAGTCACAAGCTAAAGATGYACCAAAGGGAAGCAAGTAGAGGTGAGTAATGAGAACAGTGGCCTCTCTGAAGTTGTTTATGTAGGTCCACCTGTCTTCATATGTACTTCACACAACCCTGTTAAGAAGCCCTCAAAACAATGAGTGAGCTAGCTACCACAGTAAGTCCTCTCGCAGGCCAGAAGACTGAGGCTGATGTCCTTAAGTCACTTGTCTAAGGTCCCACAGATACATATGAGGTCAAAATGAGGCTGGGGAATGGGTAGGAGACAGAAGACCCCTAGGGCTTTCTACTCAACCAGTGTAGCTGAAAGAGCAAGCTCCAGGTTCAGTGAGAGCATGAGAACATGTTTCAAACTAAGGTGGAGAGAGACACGCAACATTGGCCTCTGGCTTACACACACACACACACACACACACACACACACACACACACACACACACTCACTCACTTAAAATGATAGGGAGATAGGCTGAACCCAGTGCATCTGATCCCAAGCACAGTAGCTCTACAGAGGAATTTTAATCTAGCAATATGGCTGATTTGGCAAAGGATGACATCCAAATATAATCCTGCCAGAATGCAGATATGGCCTGGATTATAGTATGATCTGGCTGGAATATAAACATACCCTTAGTATACACCTTTAATCCCTAACAATGGGGGTAAGGTTAGTTTGTAGAAGGAAGTAGCCATATTTTAACTGAAAGACAGACAAAGTGATGAATCATAGAAAGATTTGACAGAATGAATCACAGATAGGATACATGCAGCTTACAGCACTGGAAATAGAAGCAACTTAAGAGCAGAGAGAGAGAGAGAAAGAGAGAGAGAGAAATGTATGAAATGTATGTGAATATGACTGTGTTTGTGTGTGGCAGTTTTACTGGGATAGTTCTAAAGAGACAATTTTAAAGATGTGGGCAAAGACAGAACAAGACAGAATGACAAGGAAACAGAAAATTAGAACATATTGACAAAGTTAGTATGAGGCCAGGCAGAGCAATTCAGGCAGAAGCCAAGAGAAAGCATTGAATTAGTCAGCTTGGAAAACTGGATTGTACAGAGGCTAGAAGCTTCTAGGCCTAGGCCTAGGACTAGTTAGAACAAAGGGCCTCTCTGGGCCCTCAGAGGCTCTTATCTCATCCCTCCATGTGAGGAAATAAAAGCAACATTTACATAGTTCCTCTAAGAGGTGGTCACAAATAGTAGATGTATATTGTGTGGCAACTTCTGGAAGTGAACTAGAGGCAAGAAACCAATGATATTTATCACCTAAGAAATTAGTGTGTATGGGTTGGGGAGGGCACACTGGGTTGGGGTGTGCTTGGGCAGAGCAGTGCCTAGAGGTATTTATTTCATGGTAGAATAATGCTTCAGTACCTAGATGGATGTTGTTGTTGTTGTTGTTGTTGTTGTTGTTGTTGTTGTTGTCATGAATATCAGTGTATAGCCTTCTTGGTCCATGTCACTTCTGACCACATTTCTACATTAGAATGCCYCCATTTCTTATACAGTACAGCCAGTTGTCCACCTCTCTGTGGTTCTATCCATACCCCTAACAATGTCAGCTCAATGATGAGATTTTAAGGTAAGTGAAACAGAAGACCCCATGGCAAGTGGGCAGGGAAAGGACTTCTCAGCGAGTAAAGTCTTCTCATAGCCTGCTAATTATGGGATTGACTCCTGGGGCATCACAGTTTGGAACTCGCAGGTACTTAGACATTTAGTATACTAACCTCATTTGAACAACAGTGGTTTCTTCTTGTTTTTGTTTTTGTTTTTATGTTAACCTCTGCACATATTTCAGTAAACTGAAGTAGGTACTACTATCATTTCCCTTGAATAAACTGCAATTTAAACTCCATTTGTGACAAATTGTAACTCTTCTGCATATAAAGTAGCTGTATTGTTTAATGACTCACCTTTATTTTAAAATTTTAAACCTAAAATTCTTGTTTTCACATTCAAAAAAATAGCTGTGCTCTTGTCAATTCAAAGTGAAATTTACTACATGGAATACTATGTACAGAGCCTTCTATTCTTTTTACCAAAATGTACTGAAAGCTAGATATTTGTGAGTCCCTTTGCTAGATACTTGGGTTTCAGAGCTGGAAGAGTTCATACCCTCAGGGAAGTAACAGGTTTTCAACTGATTAAAAAGTAGAAGACAAAGAATAG